>SSNP01000062.1:1152698-1257617 GCA_006937955.1 Pachypanchax playfairii
AATTGATGTACAGTGTACTGATACACTTGATGTATCAGCGTCGGAATTAAACTGGACTCCAAACTGTCCGCCTCCTTATATTTTTTTCCTTCTCTTTGAATTCTTGCTTGTATGTTCTCTCAATGTAAGTCGCTTTGGATAAAAGCGTCTGCTAAATGACAGTAGTAGACAAGAAACTAAAAAATCACATTTCAAACAACAAATAGAAATCTGTACATGTTTGTAAATTTGTTCTGCTGTACAAATTGTGTAGAAAATGGTGCCAAAGGTTAGAGGAGGTGCAGAATACAGGAATAAAAGAAAGAAAATAAGTGTGTGGGACAGCTGATCACTGAATTACTGATGAATCATTGGTGTGAAGAGCCGAGTGACAGGAGAGCTGAAGCAGACAGTGAAGGAAAACTTCAGCTCCTTATAATAATGATAAAATCAAAATAAGACATTATAAAATACACTTTAGACATGTCCTCTCCCAGGAACATGTTCGCTGGTCTGCAGTGGGGCTCATGATACTTTTCTCCTTTCCACTGAATAATTAGACAGTTTGATGAATATTAACAATTAAGTCTTTTAAATGTTTTATTTAATTCTTCTTCTTCTGTCGTTCTTAGTGAATTAATTTCTGAGATGCTCCTTGCAGAAACATCTAAGATCCACCTAGAAGGCTGTGCTCAGCTTGCTCCATGCTCTTGGCGTCCTATCCAACCCCTTCCTCAATAAAAGCCTGCATCCCTCAGCTACCACCCACCCTGCCACTTCCCTCTTTTTTCCCTTTTTTGTGACTTTTTTTTTTTTTTCTTTTTTGCTTGTTTGATATGTTTCACTCCACCCTACCACCACCATATTCAAAGACTTATACAATATACATGCTCCATCTGGTCAAACTTGGTGAACTTAAATATACCTGTCAAGTGCAACTTTTAAGTTTCCCCCCGCAACCTCTTCTGGGTCTCGTCCAATCCACCAAGGCTTTAATTAAAAAGCAGCCCCAGTTCCAGGATGTGCTTCTAAATGAGGGAGTTTGTGCTGGCAGACGAGAAGCCGGGGTCTTGCAGTGGGACCCGGCTTGTGGCTTTCATCACTTCCACTCCACGGCTCTGAAGTTCCGGAGAGGCATCTGTCTGACTTGAATTGGAAAAGATGGAGAGATGAAGAGATGAACAGCGAGAGAAGTGTGGAGAGAGGGAAGAAATTGAGGAAGCTAGATGGAGTGGGTGGGGGGTAGGCTGCATCCTAAGTGGGGGTAGATATATCCAGCTTTTGTTCTGACTGAAGCAGAAAAATGGAACGTTAGAGGAAGACTTTTAATTTTAGTTTTAATACCGAAGTTAGGAAAGAATTTGAGGGATTATCTGTTATTGTAAATTAATTTGGTTGAGTTCTTCTGCGTCTTCCACAATCATTTTAGTCCTGTTGAAGCTCAGTGTAAACTGCATGCAAGATGATGTGTTTCTATGGCCTTGAGTTTATTTTTGCAAAGTAATAAGTGCATGACTTTCATTGAGTCTCATGCATGTTATGGATTTAAAACTGTAAATATTTACCAGTAGATTTGGTACTCTTGAAACTGAAGGGAAAAAAGTTGAAAAAAAATTTTTTTCGTGTTGATGAGTTGTGTTTCTTATTTATTAGAAAGTCTGCACAGATTTGAGATCCTTCAGCTTGATGCTGTATAAAAGCAGGCAACTATGACATCTAGTGGCTGCTTCTCTAATTTAGAATCCCTAAAATAATGTTGCAGCAGTTTACAATCTCTGAAAAAATGTGTCATAAATAAGCTTCCAAAAGAAAAAAAAGTGTTCAAAAGATAGTTTTATTTATGAAGTTTTATGAATTAAAGAAGAAGAAATGATAAATGCTTGTTTGAAAGGATTTTGGTGCAGATCCGATGGGGCTCCGGACGGCCCGCAAAGGAAACAAGATGATGAGGATGACAGGAAGTGTGATTCAAAACACTCAGGTTTTTTAATATAATTCTCTGAAATTTGTTGTTTTTAACCTGTTATGTCAAGAGTTGCTTTAGCTTCATTTCATCCACTTTGACTTACAATTCTTAAATGTGTTTCTTATACTTTTTACATGACCCATTTGTTATGTAATGAACCCTAAAAAGGATCATCATCTGGAGCCTCTGGGGCTAATTCTAGGCAGGGAGCCAAAGCTCACTGAACCCTGTGCGAGGTTAGAAATTTCTCACGCACGTCTTTAACTGGCCTCCAAACATTCCTCTTTTTCCTTTCCACATTTTTTTTTTTTGCTTCAAGTCTGTGTCTCTGTTATTTATTGCCAATAACAGTAAACGAGAGCATTTCTTAAAGTTTACAGTTCATCTGGGGCTTTGCTGCTATGAGTTCAAGACAAAAATAGAACAAGTTTGTCCGAACGGATTACCTAAATCACAGTTACACAACTGACTTTAATAACCATGATGAGAGATGTGTTTATTTAAACACAGATATATATATATACATATGTCTCCCCAAAGTGTCGTCATACATCAGCTGTTTACCTCATAAAAGGCGCTAATATCTGTCCATCAGCATGTGGAGATGCTCAGTTTGTTGGATAATCAGCTCTGAGGTCGTCTCTGCTGTTCTTGGATTTCTTCAAATCAGGATTGTCTCTGCTCGTCTCGACGTTTGCAAAGAGAACGAGATTTGAACTTGTATATTCCTTTTTTTCAAAGAGCTACAGGAAATTCATTTCAGATGGCAGTTTACCCTTTAGTGTATTTTTTTTTCCTTTTCTTTGATGCGGTTTTATCTACATAGTCATCAAAGTAACCAGCCTGATTGTACTTTAACATATTAAATCTGTAAATGCATTTTCTGCTAATTTTACATTTGACTATTATTTGCACATAACAGACAACATGTGTTTCAGTCTAATATGTTGTTGTAGTTCTAAACAATTTTACAAATGATTATTATCATTTCAGCTCAATTCTTTTTTGAAAAAAAAAACAACAACAAATATTGGCTGGTTTAGGGAGTAAAGCTGCTGAATTTAGTTTGCTTGTTACTTCAAGGCAGGCCAGTATTTAGCGCTCATTCTCCCTTTATTTGATGTTTTATCTTTAATCCTTATTTTCTGTGACTGAGCTCCAACATCTTTATCAGTTAACTGGCGCCACGTGTTTATGATAACTCACTGGAGAAGCCAAAAAGCACAGAGCCTTAGGTTGGATGAGCCTTTCATCTGCAGGGAAAATTAAGAAATTGATGATAAAAAAAAGAAAAGTGCAACATTATGAGTTTTTTTTGTCACTTATATGATTTAAAAAAACAAAGTCCTCAGACGTGAATGCCAGCCTACAAGAAAAACGATCTTATGTCTACATACTAAAGAGTGGAAGTGATTAATAACAGACACAGTTCAACATTTCTGGGTCAACATGATATTTTGTAACTGTCTGCACTTTTGAGCCTGTGTCAGTCACACTGTAGAGTTCTGTTTCTAATGTTTGAGCATTCTGGGACTCATCACAGCTGTAATCAATCATAATAGTGCCAAGAATTACTCTGTTTATTCTGTAACTGATACATCTGTTCATTGTTTCCTTTGCCAAGGAGGTTCTGTTTTCATTTAAGTTTGTTTATTTATTAGTTCTGTTGTGTGCGTGTTTTAACAAACTGATATAAAATGTAATGAAAACTTATGATAATTGATTTTTTTTTATTCAGTCTTTTCACACCATAGCCTGGTTCCTATACAGTATGTTAATGCCACTCACTTGATTGTTTGAGTTTTTTAGCATCTTCCTCTCACCCCTTCAGTGCCAGCTTGTCTTCTTGCCAGTGTTTCAGTGTTCTCCACAGTTATTAGAATCACAGAGTCTAAATCAATGCTTCCTGTTTCCTGAGATTCTGACCATTGCCTGCATTTTGACTATTGGATCAGAACTTGGAAATGAGTTTATGGAAGAAGAGTAATGAGTTTGTTGTTTGGATTTTGGATAACGTCTCTTTACCTGTTATCACTTTCATCCAAGACAACTGGTAAATCCTTCCTCTTCAGTCGTAGTCATCACAAGTTACATTCAGTTAACTAATGTTAGTCTCTTTGCCACAAATTTGGTGCCTGTTGACACGAACTAAAATTAGAGATCCAGTTTTGCACATCTTAAATTACTTGGAAGACAACCGCTCAACCCACTGAGCCACAGCCGCCCAGTTCTTAGTCAGGTGCACATTTTAAGACTGAACATTTCTGGTCCTTAGAGATGAGTTGAGAGATCACATTGTAAAGGAACCGAGCTGACAGATTCTAGTTTTATCTTTTTCTGTTGAAACAAAGTTGTTTTCTTCATTTTATTTAAACCAACATGTTCGTTTGGAACTACTCTGCTCTGTGAGTCCTTAATGTAAAGCACAGTGATGTATGCAGTTAGTACAAAGATGAGCATTAAACACTTGTTTTTTATTAAGAAGTTGGTTCAAAAAGAGGGAAATCATAAAATAAAAATGGACCATCTGAAAATTAGACACTTGAAAGAGATCAATAAACAGACCTTAATGCTCTACAGAGCAGAGCAGATACATAACATTGTTCCTTATGTCAGTAAAACACTGCAAGCTTGGGACACTAGACGTCCCTTGATGATTTACAGACTCACACTAAAAAGTCCCTGCAGGTCACAGAGGTGCTTGTTTTTCTTGGACATATTTCATGAAACTGACATCTTTTTGGGAATGGCATCCTCTGAAAAGACCAAACAGTCACTAACAATCAAATAAAACAGGAAAAAAATAGAGGATTAGATTAAAGGTCTGGTTTTCTCACTCAGTGTGGCAATGTTTTTATGACTCTGAAGTTATTAAAGAAGTTATTTAGTTTACCTGCTTTTAATTTATATACAGTATGTATTGAGAGTGTATGACGTAAGAAACCTGTCTTTGTTTATTATCTTTCTCATAAGGTGACAGTCTTTTCTCCTAAATGTGCTGCAATGCAGTTTTGGACTCTGTATGTGAGAATGGTGGTTTTTGTTTAGACCTTTTTCTGTGTCGGCATGATTAGTTGAAGTTGCCCCACCAGTGATCTACTTGGTGAGGTGTGTGAGCAGTGCTCCACCCTAACAAATGTTGATCTGAAGTTTCTGTTCAACCGGCGGTGACTTGTCTCTGGAGGCCAGGAGATGGAGATTTTTTAGTGTGGGGGTGCTGTGTCCCAGGATCTGCATTATCCGTCAAACCCTGATACCTCAAGTGAAGATGAAACGGATGAGGCATGGGGAGGAAAGTGAAGCAGGGCGAGAGTGATGGATAACTGGAACGAGGGATATGAAGATTAAGGGATGAGACAGTGATTGGCTGAGGGTGAGGTGGGGTGGGGTCAAACCAGTGACATAAATGGTCAGGGAGAGCAGTGCTGATGTAAGTTAACTGCTAGGGAGTTAAAGGTCCTGTATCATGCAAAATCAACTTTTTAGAGCTTTTAAACATGTTGTGATGCTATTTCCTTATTTAAAAATCCTGCACTCTGAGCAGCTGCTTCACTCTCTCCTGGAAAACGACTGACCGTAACATAGTGATGTAACAATGTTACACCAGGACCTGCATGTCCATGCTGCCCCGGCAGATTAAACACACACACCCCGAGCTGCAAGAGTCTGAAGCAAGACACTAAGCACCATCATTTGTAGTATTTTACTTTCTAAAAATGTTTTGGTGAAAATGTGAATTTGGCTGTGAGAGTTACAGGAACTTATTCACTATTTTATTCAGGCAGCTCGAGGACAGCACTCACAAGGGGGTCTGGAGGACAGATGGGATTTTAGATTAACTGAGTGTTTTACTTCCTGGTCTGAGAATAACTCGAGAACATAAGTTATATTTTAGGACAAAAAAAGACTATATAACACCAAAGGTAAGATTTGATCATATGTGTCTATCCCAGATGTTGAAAGCTGTAAAATAGCAGGATACAGAACCTTTAAAGAGGCCACAAATTTCAGGACTTTGTGGTTATTTCTGAAGTATTAACCAGTAATATGAAACATTTTATATCTAAAAAACGTCAGGAAACACTGATTAACAGATCTTTCAATCTGTCTGTGTTAAAATTCAGCTGGCTTCATCAGGCTTCGGGCAGCAACTCATTAATATACATTATTTGAATTTGCTGGACTCTGGTTGGATAACAAACTAGCCTATCAGAGCAAGGTATACTGTTTCCTGCCCGGCTGCGCATGGCAACAGCTCACGTAGTCTCTTCCGGTTTGTTACGTCTTATGCTACAGCTTTTAGCCAGCAGCATGCTCGGCATGGTTTCAACTGCGGGAGCTGATGAATAGTAACGAGCAAAGGAGTTGTGACGAAACGGATACAGGCCGTTCGGACTCGGGAGAACTCGGGTTTTATCACCACCTTCGTAGTTTGAGAGATAAAAACTGAAAGAGAAGTTGTTGACCTGTTTTCACACCCAATATGAAGGTAAGAACACCTGTGGAGCTAAAATATTTAACAGAAACCTCAGAAAAAATGTTTTTAATGGAAGGGCCTCTTTAAATATGTGGTTGAGGCATCGTTCAGCTCTCGAACCTATTACCTTCATTTGTAGACGTTAAGAAGGATTTTTGGGGGTAATGAGAGGCAGCATAACGAAGAGCTCGACTTAGTGACTCTAACTATTCACAGCAGATATTTTTTTTTTCTATTTTAATGGATCAGATTGTACCAACCTGGACTGTATTCAATTAAATTTAAATGCACTGAAATGTTATGAAACAGAACA
This sequence comes from Pachypanchax playfairii, assembly GCA_006937955.1. NCBI lineage: Eukaryota > Metazoa > Chordata > Actinopteri > Cyprinodontiformes > Aplocheilidae > Pachypanchax > Pachypanchax playfairii. The sequence goes on from SSNP01000062.1 coordinate 1,159,434, forward strand.
AACTGTTTGTTCACTCTTTTATAAACATACATATAAATATGATTAGCGACTTATTTTGAGTGTATTACTAGACAGTTATTAGTAAAAAAAACTACATAAATCCTAAACCTTACAGGTGAAGACACGATGTCATTCATTTTCTTTCTTTTTGAATCAATTCAGCATGTATATTTCTATTCCTCAGAAACTGAAGCTCATTTCAGACCAAAATCCAATTAGTACTTTGGTTTTAACCTTTTTATTTCTTTCAAAATATGTCCTGTTTTTAATTTTCTGTCTGTGTTTTGGGGGCAGCGTCTCTGTTTCAGGATTTTGGAAAGTTCTTGTTTTTGCATTTGAATTGGAATATTATCTGACAACCACAAGAAAGGCCATCATGCATCATGCTTTAATTAGGGAAATAGAGTTATCATGGTCAAAGCATTTTAATCATGGAGTTTTGTCGGAATCTGGTTCGTATGTCTATGTTTTTGTTTCATGGTTTGTTGTTCAACTTTTCTGAGTCTTAATGGGAGATTTCCTCTCTTTTTTGGTTGTTTTCAGATTCTGTTTTTATGTTTTCTGGGTTGTTGCCTCATTGTTTCATTATTCTTCTCTGTGTTGAAACTGATTCTTAGTTTTTTGTTTATTATTGTTTATCCTTTGTTACTTCACAAATGTCTATTCTACTTTCTTCTGTCCTGAATTTCAGTTTTTCACCAGCTTCTTTGTAGCACTTGTAATTCCTATTTTAGTTAAATAAAGTTAATTTGTTCCTCACAGCTGCGTTTGGGTTCACTTATACAGTTTTTGGAAAAAACTAACACAAAAAAGTCAAATCAGTTCAGTAGTTCATCGGTTCATCAGCCTTCTTGGGACAGATGAAACTGGGGCACAAATTCCCAAAAGTGTTGCACATCTTTTGTGGGTGCAAATCTGAGTCTCATGTTAAACAGCATCTCTGTGGGTGCAGTTTTCCTGCATTTCAAGAAAAAAGTTGTCCTTATGTAAATTACCACAATGGAGTGAAAAAATGAGTTGGATTCTCAAAGGCTTGAGCTGTTTGTGATGTGCTTGAGTTATTTGTATAGAAGAAAATGATTGGAAAAATCAATCAGCTGCACTGCTGCTTTCACTCAAAACAATAAAAACAACGTCACGTAACTGAGGAAAATTCATTCTTTCAACCAGTGATGAGTGTCAGACGTTACACAATCACTAATGACGTGCAAGAAACAGAGCAAAATGATAGGACCTGAATATTCTCTGTAAATCTGAGCCAAACACTAATCTGACATAAAACAACAAAATGAAAAACATTTATTGAAACTTTGACATGATTCGCAATCAAACACATCAACATCTCAAAATTAATTTTTCTGTTTTGAGTTTTAGGTTTAAAAAAATATATTCTTTTGCAGTCTGTTGAAAGAAATGATCTGAAAAGAGACATGGGGTAAAAAATGGACCTCCTGCTGTCTTGAAGTTTCGAGTCCATCCTCAGGTTAGACATATTGATTACCAGAACCCATCTGAGCCAAGACCTGTAGCAGGCTCAGGTCATTAGCCCGGTTGTTGAGGCAAACCCAGCAGATGGAGGTGGAGGAACATGGCTGTAGGCTGTACTCTGATCCAAGACTTCTAAACACCTAATCCATTCTCCTCCGAGGGTCCCGAACCACAGGAAGCCTCTCATCCAGCATGTCCATATCCTTACCTTATGGCCTCGATGCAGCTCAACATTCTCCTCCTAGTTTTACAAACAAACAAACGAAGGAGTAAAAAGTTGTTTCTGAAGTAACAATCTAGTTTGTATTTGCTGCTGTTAATTCAGCAGCTCATGATCAGCATCTTTAAACACCAGTGCTGATGAGCACCTCATATAAACATGTAGGTGTATGCATTCAGTGACAAAAAGTTGTATCTTGACCCGAGATTAAAGCTAAGACTTGATTTTGGGGGATTTGTTCTGTTTAGTAAATAATAATCTGCAACCATTAGTGCTGATATCATTGTTCTGAACATATTCCTTCATCCAAATTCCTGTTAAAACAGTTACCTCAGCCCGAGTGGAGTTCTAATATGAAACATGACCATGTTTGGTACTAAACTGTGAACATTAAAATGGATCAATCTGAGATCAACTGTAAATATCTGAGGGGTGTTAAAAACCTCCTGCAGCACCAGGGTCTGTTTTTTAGGCTTTGTGTTCTCAGAAATCAATAAAACAGTTAAACATCTCAGAGGTAAAGTTTCACTGTTGCTGTTTTGTTTTTTGTCCTTTTTTTATCTCTCTGATAGAATCACAAGAACAAGGTATGATAGATGTTTTTGTTCCTATGTGTAACAAATTTAATACTTAGATTGTCTTGTAGATTTTATGGCACTGATAAGACTGAGAGAGATTTTAGTAAAACTCCATAGAGACTGTTAATGGACACTTTCTGTACAGTTCCTCAGAATGGATGCAGACAGACTGAGACTCCAGACTTTTTCTTTAGCTACTTGTTCCTGTTCAGGGTTGCAGGAGATCAGGTGTCTATCCCCAGCAGCCAGAGGGCGAGAGGTGAGTTACACTCCATTCACACACTCATAGAGCCAATTTAGAATAATCAATTAAACAAATATGCACAATTTTATTGTGTAAATTCTATGCAAAAAGATCCCAGCCAGGAGTTGAACCCACAACCATCTAGGTACAAGATAACAGTGCAACCAACTGCTCTTCCTTTCATCCAATAACCTTCAGAAAAGGATAAATAATATGTGGTCAGCTCTGACTGATCCAAATGAAAACATGTTGCACTCATCAGCTTCATTGTGATTGATGTCATATTAACACAGATGTGTTTGTTCTAAAACATAGAACACATCTGGAAATTTGGAAAAATATTGCATTAAAAAATGAAAAAGTTCATATTATCTTTATTTATACACAGTATACAGCAGCACAACAAATATATAATTTCCCAAATGGAGATGTTTAACCTCTTTTTGTAAATAACCCTGATAACCCTGATGTTAGGTGGTTAATGAGTTGGTCTGTTTCCCTCCAGGTTTATTTTGGCACAGACACGTACAGTATGAACTCTAAACTATGATCTGGCATTTTTCTTTCTCTTTACCATTTTTCTGATCGTCACAGCAACTCAGTCTTTTTCCAAGAACTTTCAGTGTAAACAAGCTCAGGAAATGATGTTGATGATGATGTCCACTCGTGATTTTCGGGAAGACTGACTCATTTTGTTAACCCTTTGTAAATCTTTAGATTTGGGATATTTTGGATTTCCAGTTAAATTTATATAAAAATTATTTTTCCGTGCATAGTTTTCAGAGCATTTGTACTATATTATCAGTTTTTTTTACTTTTACTTTTCCTTTTTAACATTTATGCTTTAAATGTTTCCGTCATCATTTCTATCCATATTTATAAGTTCAATGACCTGTACAAGAAATCCACTAAACAAACTGCAGTGTTATAAAAGGTGAAGGGGTTTAAAGGGCCTGCACCTAATTATCCAACTCTCCAAACATTCAGTAAGCTTTTTCACTAGCCCCGCCCAGGCAATGGCCATTTCCTCTGCTTTGATGATCTGCCACAGGAAACACCGCTCTGTGTGAGCAGCTGGATGAGCGTTTGTCTTTCTGCTCTGAAACTGACTGAATATCGAAATGTTCCAAAAAACATCTGGTACTAATGGATGAAAACGGTCTTTCAGAATGTGGTTTGGAAAAGAATGATGTTACAAACTAAACAACCTCAACACACTCAAATGAGTTTCTGATGTTTTGTTTTTGTTGATCAGTCGTGATTTATTGCAAAATAATATTCAAGTTTGAGTGATGACTCAAGAGAAAACACTTTTCTGAGTTTGTTGTTCATGTTCACATCACTACAGGAAGTGGGGGGGGGGGGGGGGGGGGGGGGGGGGGGGTTGGGGGTCAGATCAAAAATTAGTCACTGCCTGGCATAGTCCATATGTGCAAACAGGACTAAAACTGTCAAGAGAATTTTTCCTCTCAAAATATTTAAAGATTTTAACCGGAAATGTATAAAATCGAATTCTTTAACATTCTTCTCTCTTTTTTTAACAACTATTAGCTGCTGCTAGCACAATCAGAGACTGCTGACCAAAAAAAGCTAAAGAGCAGTATGAATGGGGGACGGCATGGTGCTTCCAGTCTGTGCATGTGCAACTCACTTTTGGTGAATGATCACTTTAAGTACAGCAAGCTGCTTCACTTGAGGATGGAGCAAAGATAGCTGGGATACAGCTGAAATCAAGAGTAATTTTACACAGACAATGTTAAAAAACAAAACAAAAACGAAACCAAATCTCTGTTTTTAATTCTGGGTGATGTCTGTAGTGTTAATATTGAAGCACAGCTATACCCCCATAAGAAGTTAGAAAAGTAGCAGTTTGAAATCCTATGATTGTTTATTTCAAAATTAAAGCACTGACTATTTTATAATCAGTTCTTTGATTAATGCAAAATGGAGATGCAGCTATTTACTGTAGTGGGTGAGTTAGAGCTGAAGTTATACAGTAGCTGAGCACATGTTGAAGTACTGGTAGTATTTAATAACCATCAAGATAAAAGTTCAGTAATACTACTGTACTGAGCTGCAGACCAAAGCTAGAAAAGTATTATTATCATTGAACATCTGTGTATTCAGCTCCACTAATCCCAAAGTATCAGTTTCAGATGTCTCAGAAAATGTTTTTTATCCAAAATTGAAGATTTGTCACTGAATCTAACTTAATAGTCACATTTCTGAGAAATAAAGAGAACAAAAACCCCACTTTCAATTTTATACTCTTGTTCTGTCACCTGTATCAGTTTGTTGCCAAGTAACCAAAGCTCCTTGATCAAAATGTAAGAACATACATTAAAATATCTTCAAAGATCAATAAAATAATTTTGAGTACAAACCACAGATCTGTAAGGCAATATAAATAGTTAATCTCTGCTGAGCAACATGTATGATCACCACATGATATAAACATGTAACAAACATCTAAATCCTGCACATCAGGTGTGTGTACTAACATGACCTCTTCACTGGTGTGTGTCAGTTTGAAAACACACTTCCTGGTTTTAATTGTACACACAGGTGGGTCTCTGAGTACGCCTTGACCCTCAGGCCTCGAGCAGGGTCACATTATCAAGGTCAAAGGTCGGTTTTGTGCTTCAGGCTAATTGATTTGAGTGCTGCTTATATATGCATATTGTAAGTCAGAGCAATCACATCTAATCAGTGTAACTGGCTAGATACTTGAACATGTGAGGCCATTACTCATAGTTCGTGTTAACTGTTTTAGATCATGTCTGATCAAAAATCTGGCATTATGAAAAATTGACATTATTCCAATCTCTATGTATAAAGATTCAAACTAAATCCAACTTCTTCTACCATGAATTTTTAGAAATGAAGAGAAGGTTTCTGAGAGTTCTTCAACTTATTCCATAGACAGACCCCGTACACATTCAGGGCAGATCAAGAGAGATGTCGTTGCCACTATCAGGGACGTAATCACTGCCAGATGGTATCGGTCTTATCCCACGCTAACCTTTGACTCCCCTTCTCCAACACAAACGCTCAAGGGAGGGTAACAAGACTGAAGGAGCCGCTTCCTGGTCTGCCGGAGGAGTTAAAGTCAGAGGGAGGTCACACAAAGTAACAGATGATGCAGGGAAATCCTTGTGGTTTCTTAATCAACATTAATTATAAACAAAACAAAAAGAAACATTAGAAAAGCACTTTGAGAGCACAGACTTCTACCAAGTTCCACACCCACACCATTACAGCAGACTGATGAAGGGTGATCTTATGATCTTAAATTACTATTTGTTTTTGCTTTTATTTTGCTCTTTCAAATGTTATCATTTTGCATTCCTTAATCTTATTCGTTTTTATTGTCTGAGAACAAATAACGAATAAAGGAATGAACTCAGTCATGATCATATGTGAGGATTCTTGGTTCCCTGGTTTTGTTCTTGTTTTTCTTTTCTACCTGCTCTTTTATCCTTTTCCTCCTCTGCAGGTGAGTTTGTTCTGCTGCTCTTGTCCTCTGTCTGGGCTTTGTGTTTACTGCCGACAGTTAGAACTTTAATCATTCATGTCATCAGAAATGTTTTTATTTATTCTAGGCTTCGACCGCTGCTCAGTACCAGACTGTTACAGCTGCAACTGCTTTTGTCCTCTGCATTGTTCCGTCACGTATAATTCTGGTGTAAATATTAGGAATAACGAGTTTATTTCAGAGATTTTAGTTTTTAATTTTATTTGATGTTCTTCTGAAGAAGTTAAATTTGGTATAACTCTACCATGAGCTCCTGTGTGGGCAAAAATCAGACATTCAGCTTTATGGAAAAAAAAAAAATCACCAGTTGATCTGTTGGGGGGGGGGGGGGGGGGGGGGGGGGGGTGGTCGCCACCTGCACATCCAAACTGCAACCTGTGGAACAGATTCAGCTCTTTAGTAATCAGTCTTAGCAGCTCTTTACCCTTTCCACTCACCTGCTTCCTGGACTCATCTGTACTATTTAATCCCTGCTGTCCTCCTTTGGTTTGGCTCCTCGGTCTCTTGAACACCCCCCTGGCTCTTCCAAGACACACAAACATGGAGGGATATGCAATATTTGCTCCTCCTGAAAAACATTATTCATTCTGCACTGACTTGTAGATGCCTCTGACAGCTCTGCAGCACACGCTGCCACAGTCTAACTTGTGGTGGAAGACGTAAATATTTTTGCAAATTTGACACATTTTGCTGCACCCACCCCCCTTATGTTTTTGTAGTTTATCCATTTCCAATCACCTCTCTTGACTTCCGCTCAGCCGACCAAAGAGGGCTAAGAGAGTTTATTGGATTAGACAAATGTCATTCACAACCTTTCTGTTCATCTAATGAAATTGTGCAGTAAAATGGAAACTGTTAGGCTTTAAAAATCTGCTTAGATAAAATGTTTTATTAGATTGTTAACTGTAAAAGTTTATAACGCTGAACAAATTATTACAGGACAGGAGTTTTTATTGGTGCATAACAATAGTATTAATAAGAATATGACAAACAATAAAATGCTAAATTTCACATTATTAACAATATTTGAGTCATATAATGACAATAATAATATGATATAATCATTTCTTCAATCTGAACTTTGATTTTAGCCCAATTTTCAATTAATGATCTAATTACAAGGAGTTTACACAAAGTTTAAAAAACATTTTTTTAAGTAGTTCACTCTCTGTTCCAGAGCCCCACATCAAGCGAAAAAATAACACTGCAAGCAATCAGGGAAATAAGTGGAGGGATTAAGTGTTCTGGACGGGGGTTGGGGGGGGGCGGGGGGGTCAGCAAGCCATGTGAAGAGTTAGTAGTAAGTTAGGTATACACATTTGTAAACTTTTCAACAGATGAGAAAGAAATATTTTATAAAACCTCCAGTTTACAAGCAAAAAATAAAAGATCTATCCTGCATGATCATTTAATTCTACACTTTTCTTAATTTAGTACAATGATTTAAAAAAAAAAACACATACCACACTGAGAAGTGTTGTCTGGGTTTACATCAGGTAACTGAACCTGTACAACATCTGGGACCGCATGGAAATCCCATCAGTCTTTCCTTGACTCAGGTTTGTTATCAGGGCTCTCGGCCACTTGGTCATCACAGCTGTGTTTACAAGTAGCCTGTCATGTTCAGATTGTCTACAGATGTTGTAGAAACATCACTGAGGGAAGGACTGCAAAGTGTTGAGCACAATATCAGCGGCTGTTTAAATTGTTTCCTATTGAGTCTTGCAAGGTCACATCAAAATATAAATAATTAAAAGTAATCAAAAATACTGAAGACTTCAACTAAATTACAATGTAAAGAGCTTGTTTTTTTTTCCTTTAAAACACCGTCCCCTGCTCAGACATATATGGAGTTTCTGGACATTCTGAGTATACTTACACTGACTTGGTGAATTTAGAGAAAGCTAAGTGAGATGAAACGATCCTCTTGATATTTGTCAGTGCTTACAGGATCTGTCCAACTAGAGACAGAGTCTAAATGTTTAGGCTGAAGTTGCACAAAAAAGAACACGAGCGATCTAGTTAGTGTCAGTTTGGTGAGCAAGTGAAACGTGTCAGGACTTGAAGATCTTACGGACCAAAAATAAGTAACAACATTTTGCTTGAGAAGCACCTCATTCATTTGCAGCAAAGCTTTAGATGTTTGTGTTGATGACTGTGGTTCAGATGGTAGATTGAGTTGCTCTCAAATTTCATGGTCTGAGGTTCAGTTGCTGTGTTGTCCAATATTTGGAAGCATCTTTGGGCAAGATGTCGAATCTGAAGTAGATCCTGATGGTGATTTGACAGTTCAATGGACAGTGATGTGGACAGAACATGTGTCCTTTGTAAAAGGAGAGATGAAAGAGAGACCCCAGTAATGTGCTTGTCTAAGTGGATACTCACCAAAAAACACATTCAGCTTCATATTAAGACACTCTGGACCCTTCGATGGCTTTAAAATATACTGAGCAACTTCAGTGGTTCGGGTCGTGGTCGTGAGTGGGCGGTTCCTTTGCTGCTTTACAACAACAACTGTTTGTTGCAGCAGCGGTCGCCACTAGCTCCTATAAAGGCTAGCAGTTGGTTTTTTCGACTCACTGACCAGAGTTCACATTTGTTGGCATTATGGCAGATCTCAGTCTAAAAGTTTTTTATTTTGTTTCTGCACTGATAATAAACGTGCATTAAAACTAAGAAGCAAAATATGCCACCTTGTCCAACGACATCATTATCTGCAAAGCTGGTTCGAGCGATGGCCACAGTTGTTTATGACACTTGTAATTCTGATTTTAACCACTGGGTGGAAAAAGCAGAAAAGTTATTTAGTACTGCTTTAAAGGTTGTAGAATCTCTAGAACAAAAGAGCAACCTGGATGTGTATCATAACAATATATTTTATCAAAATAAAACTATTAAAGTATTTTATCTATACATATGTGTCCATAAACTGCTATCAGAACAATAAAAAACCTAATTTAAAAACTCACAAATCATTAAAAACTCACAAATTTGAATGAAGGAAGGTTCTCCAGCAGAACGTTCTAATAAAATAGAAAGAAATCACAAGCTTTTACTAGCTGAGCTCCATCAGTCCCAGTCCTCATTAAAGTACGGCATCACATTTATGCACACAATTCCTGGACATTGACGTGTTTTACAAATACGGTAACTGTTGTTCCTTAAGAATTTAATAACCTGAGTTATAGTTTATTCCCATCTCCCTGCCTTATTTTCTATTTAAAGTTTTATGGTCTAACTTATTTATTACTGTAACAGACTCCAGGGCCTTGTCTTAAATTCTTTTCTGAAATAGATGATGATCAAACTTGTCGTACTCCCACTTTTATTTCCCTCCTCCTTGATTTAAGATGGAATTACTGATGCGGGTTAGCCTGCCTGTCATGTATACTGGTGCTGCCTAAGTTTGTCAGGTGATGTCTGTTTGGAATACAGCTGTGATATGAAGCAGGAACTTCTGATATCAGTTAGTGTAAAAACAATAACATTTCAAACAGCTACAGTATTTTATAATGACACCACTTCTTCTTCTTTTTCTTTCAGCATCTCCATCTCACTCTGTCCTCTGCATCTTCTTCTCTCACACCAACCAACCTCATGTCCTCCTTCACTACGTCCATATATCTCCTCTTTAGTCTTCCTCTTGGCCTCCTGCCTGGCAGTTCCCACCTCAACATAGACAAAACTTAGCAAGATCATCATGGTTTAACATTGTAATGGCTGCATATTGATCTTTGGTGACACCAAGATGACCTGAAGCAGTGCAGTTAAACCTGTTTGGCAAAGACTAAAAACACAGCAGCATCACCATCTTCATACCGAAAGAGTTTTTCCAAACTTGCCTAAATGTAGCCATGTTGTATTATGACATGAGAGTCGTGGAGGAACCAGCGAGGTCATACTGGAGTTTTAAGGTGACAGTACAAAAGACCTTTCAACAGGTTTTCACCTGTAATATTATCATTACCTCTTTAACAAGAATTCCCTCCTTCAAATTAAATACCTTGTTAATTTTGTATTGATTGGCTCGTGTTAAATTAAGTGCTCGCAGTAATAAGTGTGGGAAGAAAATGCTTCATTAGGACGCACATTTTCTCTCCAGTGCTGTAAGTTTTAGTTTGTCTGAACCATCTGTCCCAAATTAATGATTCCAGGCAGTAGACTGAGCCCTCTTCACTCTGTCACTGCGTCTTGTCACAGTAGGATTGGCCTCAAACTTTTTCTTTCCCTGTTCCCTCTCTGTCTCTCTCCTTCCTCCCCTTCTGAATTTCTTGCTCTCTGTTCTTTCAGTTTTCACACAAGTGTCCCAGTTAAGAAATTGCTTACATCCTACTCAGTCTGGGGCTGGATTGAAATTTCCCACAGGGTATGTACCAATATGCAGAGAGCACACTTCGACAGATGCCATCAGAGAACAAGCATATGAATTACCAGGCAGCCTGCCATCTTTGAGTTCAGACAGAATGGCATTAATACCTGATTGCGATCCAAACAACAACACAACAACAACATGAAAGCCAAAGCAACTGGGAGCAGGTAAAGGTTTCATCATTTATATATGAATGGATTAACTAACAAAGACCCCACCCCCCCACCCCCTCAAAAGTTAAAATGTCACACAAGCTGCCAACATTCAAGGGACTTTTTGGAGGGCTAAGAAGAAAAAAACTAGAAATCAAATGCTGTCAGCAAATCATGTTCCAATAAATTAAATATTCACAAATGCTGACCATAACTAATTCAGCAGCTATGAGATATTCATGACTACAATTAAAGAAAACATGATCCCTTTAATTTCAAACGGCTGCAAATATTGGCATTAGCCAATTAGGTGACACATGTGACTGAAGGAAAACGACCCACAAATCAACCAACTTGTACTTAGCATGAGGAAATGAAATGATTTTTACATATTTAGCAAGCTGGTTGGTAACAATTTGAAACTTTTTGGTGTAGTCAGGCTGTTTTCTTACTGCTTGGTCATTTATTATTTTACAAAAACATAACCTTCAAATTCTAAACTTAACTTGAAATACAGCAGTGAGAAGAAAAACACTTTTGAAGTAATTATGGTGACCATGCATCTAATCTTTTCTCTTACATCAGTGCTGTGTCCAAAATGTTCACTTACTCTCACATCATCGTGTTCAAAGGGAACAACGCTGTGTTTTCAGGTTTCAAATTGTCATAATTATACACCTAGTTGTCACAAGATACACCTAAAAGTATATCCCTGAATCTGAAGTGACTGATGAGTATTGTTCTGCAGGTTTTCATTGAGAAGATACTATAAACTGTCCTTATAACAGGCTACATTAGTGTTAACAATGATTTCACTTGCCAAAACAGCTTCTATCGTCTATTTTGTCTTGTTTGTTAGTTAAAACTTCAAACACAGAATGGAACTTACAAACCCTTTCTAACGTTGGCTTTTCTTAATATTAGTCTGATATAAAACACGTTTGTGCCTTATTCTAACCGGACAATGATTATAACAGATTATAAACAAGTCTTATGACTTATATATGTGCTCATCATGTTATTTCTTGGGTGCTGAAACATCTCAGTAGTTCAAAATTCAACGTAAAAAGCCATTATGTATTAAAGACAGATGATATCCGTTCTTTGACCATGAAGACTAGCCAACCAGCATGTGTTGGCATGTAGCGTGTGTCCTTGTATGTTTCTTTCACACGTTTCTTTTTCTTTCATCATATTGTGTGTTAGATCCATCATAAATATTTAATTTTGATACCATCCTGTACAGACGTCAGCTTGCTCTGACTTCTCATTGATATGTGGAGTGAAAGGTGCACACCCCTGTTAGGTTTTGTGATATATAAATAAAATGAGACCATGATAAAACATGTTTGGGACAAAACAACAACAAAAAACATCTTATAAAAGGGTAAATGTAAGTAATAAGAAAAATGCCAGAAGCTGGTTGAATGAGTGTGTACACCCTGAAACTAACGCCTCCTTTCCACGAGATGCGTTAGTGGCGTTTAACGTCAGTGAAGCGTAATATGTGGCTAATAGCTGTCATTAAATTCAATGGGACCGTTTTTACCAGTGCAAAGCAGAGTGAATCAGATCTGTCTCAGAAGCGTAGTGTTGCAGTCTTTATGCGACAGTTCTATTTTTTACACACTATGCTTCAAAAACACGTCGAGCCATCAGGCATTTGTAAAAATAAAAAACCCAGAAGTTTCAAAATAAAGGTCACATGGAGATTTCTGTTTGCTTGACTACAAAAAAATGCATTACCTTTGATGGGTTTGAAGTCCATAGGTGGTGTGAAAATAAGCCAAATACCTTCTGGATACATGTTGTTGTCTTTCTCCTTGCTTGTTGTTGTGTGTACTGACGAAATCCCACATGATTTTGCAATTCTCTCGTGATTTCATCATCTTCCGGGACACCCTGGTACCACTCATGATTGATACACATCTAAAAAGCTCCCAGTAGGAAGGGACATGCGGCTAATTTTGCAAGAAAAACATGCCGCACCGCTTACGCATCCTGTGTAAAGTACTGAAACATCAAATCACCATCAACTGACATTTCTCAACCCAAACAAAGGTTTCACAGTCCAAGCATTTCTGATACTGATACTTACTAGTTGGTATCCCACTGTACGTTGGAGAACCTTGTAAGAAAACATGAGGGAATGTTGTCAGGTCATGCTAGGAAAGCCTCATTCATCAGAATATGCTTGAAATAAAGTATTAGCTTGAAGGTGTGAAGAATTCTGCTATTAGCTTACAGCATATGTTTTTATTCTCTATATTTTTTCTCCCTATAAGATTTATTTGGCTGTTTTTCAGTTGATTTGTACAGGAAACGTGTCACATTAATAGTGGGTAAAGTTTTGAAATTATTTCTTTTGGTGCCTAAGTGTATGTAGTATTTTATCAAATCCTTTGTGCACTGATTTAAATAAAGTGTTCACTTTTGTAGAAATTTGCAGGTCATGCTACAAAAAAGCCTCTAAAGATGATTTGAAAGTCCAAATACAAGTCAAAATAATTCTGAATTCTAACAGTTGTTTTTCTTTTCCTTTTTAAATTGAATGTATTCCCTATTTGACCAGTTGCTGTTTCAGCATTTTGCCAGAGTAAAAAGACACTATGGTGCTTTGAAAGCCTCTTTCCTGCTTGTAGCTCCCATCAGCATGAAGAGTCCATTAAAAAAAAAAAATCCTGATAATGCAGACTGATACACGAGCACTCTGTTCTAGTCATCGAACGGTTCTCTTCTCTCACTCGTCATTCGAGAGAACTTTGATTTGGCGTGTTTTGTTTATCTGTCGGTTTACTTGTTGTTGCTTGTTATAAATTTGATAAAGGAGTTCAACTGAAGGGGTCAGAAGAGATTGTGGTTTGGCCACCCACGCAGTCAAAGTAACGATTGGTTGTTTGTGAGTTTCCCGTCTCAGCATCATTACACAACCTGGATATCAACTTCCTCATGCATTCCATTATCAAGAATCTCCTCTATACAGTGTGTGAGGAAACAGTTGCACTGAAAGTACACAAGACATAGTGTGACTAAAGGGGGGATTGAATGTGAAGGTAGGAGGGTTTGAAGGAAAGGGGCAGAATAGTAGGGTGTTTGGCTCCCAAATGGGTGTATTTGTGTGTGTGTGTGTGTGTGTGTGTGTGTGTGTGTGTGTGTGTGTGTGTGTGTGTGAATGCAGGGAGATGACTGTCAGCAGGCGGTGCCTCTGAGAAAAAGAGAGAAAGGAGGGTGATCTTTCCAAAGGGGGCCCAGTCTGTTACCAAAGGGAGGTGGAGACTAGTATCCCACCCAGTCAAAGTGTCTCGGTGGTGCTCCAACACACACACACACACACACACACACACACACACACGTATACTGACACACACTTAGACATGCTACAAACTCTCCACAGGAAACTCTGAGCCATAATGCGAAGGCACCTCAGAGCAGACGGGTGCATTGCTCAAACCAAGTGGGACACGGAGCAGCTTTGATAGTGCGTTAATTACTCATGTGATGTGATACAGATGTCTGGGGGCTTCAGCTGAAAGTTTGCCTGACGCTTTCCAAGGGGGCCAGGCAGACATTTTAGAAGCGGTAGGTGAAAACCAAATGTATTTATTATTTATGGACAGATCAGTTTGTGTGCTGTCACAGATCCCAGCAGTGTCATGCTGATGCTAAACTGTGATGCTACTTGAAGGGCTGGCTGCTAAATAGTTTTTTGTGTACTTGGTGACAGCGGGGACATTGAGCAGGAAGAACTCTGGGCTATAAGTCTCTCCTGCACGGTGACATGATGAAACGAGCTTCATTGTCGATCTGACAGCATGAAACTTTAACGAGTCGTCACCAACAATTAAACGGGATCGATTGCTCTGATTTGGTCGGGAGATTTTGCTGAAAGAAATTAATGGTGAAACTTTTTTCAACTGCATCTGTTTTGTTTTTAATCTTTTTGCTTACACTGCACAGCTCACTTGAAATAACCTCCGTTGCTCCTTTTCCTGGGTTAAAACAAACAGAAACAAAAAAACATATAACCCTTTTATTATACTTTTCAAAATTTAAAACAGAAGAAGAATGCAGAGCTGAGGAAATCCTACTGTGCAAATCCATGTGAAGGATTCTGTCAGAACATCTCAATGAGATAAAGATGTCTCTGTCTTGAATCTAGAGCATAAACTCGTCCTTTTTATGGGAATGAGAAAAGGGGAAAAGACTTGTCCATCTCTGTCAACACCTGATTCTAACTGTCTGAGTATAAGTAATGTAAGCATCTTCCATCTGTGCCCCCATGGCAAAATCTTTTTGAAGTCTTAAAGACGTTATTAAACTTCCTTGTAGCTCCTGAGTGGGGCAGCGATACTACAAAACTTTTTGTGGTTGACTTTTCTTAATAAACTTTGTTTACATTTTTCTTTCTCTTTAGTTTAGATCAAGCATGTGTGTATGAAATGTAACCAGTTTTTTTTTCTATCTTACCAGGGTGACAAATCAGAAGATTCATTCAGTCAGTGAAATCAAAGAGCTTAATCCTTTCAGTTATGGGTGCCCCAGCTGGGAATTTGCTTGTGTTAATGGCCTGTTTGGCAGCCAGAGGACTGTGCCAGATAAGCAGAGGTGAAGATGAGGCTTTCCCTGACTTACCGATCCAAACCACCCTGCAACCTTTGGGCTTCTACAGTACTTTCACTCCAGACAAAGAGATTAACGTTCCTTCACAAGCTCCAGGAGGCAAAGCGCAAGTTCTAGAGTCCTTCTCTGCCAACCGAACTGTTGAAAAAAGGCCTGTACGCCCTCCCAGTTGCCAAAGTACCAAAACCTCTATTAACAGCTATTTTAGGTACATCAACACAGTCATTTCCATCACAGTCTTTGTGGTTGGTATGGTCGGAAATGTCACCCTCCTGAGAATTATATACAAACACAAGTGCATGAGGAACGGGCCCAATGCCCTGATTGCCAGCCTGGCTCTGGGTGACCTCATCTACATTTTCATTGATATACCTATCACTGTATACAAGGTAAGGCTTTCACTGACCTGCTGCATGTTTATTTATAGTCTGAACAGTTATTTTCATAGCCAAGGTGTTGAGTGACAGGTCTCAGAGCTGATATGATGGAACGCAGCCACTATGGAGGAGACAGTACAGATAAAGTAGAATTACAGACAGGGAGGTGTGTGTATGTGTGTGTGTGTGTGTGTGTGTGTGCGTGCTGTGGTGATGATGGCTAATGGGTGGGGGAGTGGCAAAGAGACGGGAAAATGTAATCAGTCAGACAGTGTTATCTTCATCATGAGGTCCCGATTAGTGATGAGAAGAGCTGGAACATGGAGGACTTAAATAAACACAAGAGTCAGGCAGCAGTTCCAAATATCAATGGCCTCTTGTTAAGAGATTTTATTTTATTTTATTTTATTTTATTTTATTTTATTTTATTTTATTTTATTTTATTTTATTTTGTCATCAGTGCAGTTCAAGCGGCAAATGACTGGTAGTGAACTCCTGTTTTTTTCTCTCTTTTTTTTTTAACTTGGCACCATTAACTCACATATAGCTAGTTTTCCAGTCCATAAAGGTAATAAATTTAAACTAAAATAAATGTTACTGTGTTTTATTGGAACATGGTTTATATAAATGGTGACTTGGGTTTTGTTTGTTTTATTCTTTTGTTTGTGAGAAGTATTTACCACAGAAGTTTTCAGAGATCTTTTAGATGTAAAACCAGCAGCTTCTTTATGATTCCTTGTGTATTTAGAGCAGCTTGAACTTAGCATGAGAGCGACAGATGATTTCAGTTTAGTGTGACTCACAGCCCTATTGTTTACTTTAAAATCTGAAGAGTTTCTGTGGCTGACGTGCTAAGCTGTTGCAGAGCTCCTGCTTCGGTTTGATTTATGCAAGTAAACACTGTCGTGCGTGGAGTAATAAAAGAGTGATGGAAAAAAATAAGAAATCAGTCATTCTGATCTGTTCAGCCACATTAAAGGATGTTATTTTGCAAGCGAAAATTGAGAAAGCCACCTGGTTAAAATTAACCGGGGACTCGGAGGGCACGGAGACTTTGTAGTCTGAGCAGCACATGTGCAAAGAGGAAACAAAAATCTTCAAGGGGAAACAATCTGTGCGCAAACAAAAAACGGGTCCCGTCCACAATGCTAGAACCCCCCTCCCCAGTTCCCTCTTCCTTGGAGCAAGGACGTTGTTTACGAAACCAGCATCCTTTGTTTTGTGTTGATGAGGAAAAGTGCAACGCAAACACGAAGGTGTCCTTGATTTTTATTTCTAACAAAAGGAATCAAATGCGATCAAAAAAGATCACAGATCTTCATCAGTGGTGGATCAACAAACCTACTTGCATCTAAATCCAATGTTTTATTTATTTATTTTTTACTTTTTTTTTTTAGCAGAAATCAAACAATTTTATGTAAAGTTTTACAACTTTTCTGGTTTGTTTGGTTCTTTAATGGGTCATCAGCATGACTGGGGATAAAAAGGGCATCTCAAAGAGGCTTTTAAGAAGTAAAGATGCGGATATTTGAGGCTTAGTATTTGTCAGTGCACCAAAGCAACAAACATTAATAAACAAAGAAGAAGAAAATGTAATCATCTACTGTAAAACACTGAAATATTCAGCAAATACAAAAAGATCTCGGTAAGACTTTTAGAAACTTGTAAATCAAAAATCACTGCTGAAGGAGATCTCCATACTTCGTAGCAATGTTAGCTGTAAAATTTGTGTTTGTATTGTTGAGTTTCCTTTGGTGTTGTGTTTAAATGACAGCTACCTCTCATTCCACCAGCTCCTGGCATCCCGTTTTCCATTCGATGACAGCGAGATGGGCCTGTACATTTGTAAAATGGTTCCTTTTCTGCAGAAAGCTTCTGTTGGGATCACAGTCCTCAACTTGTGTGCCCTTAGCGTGGACAGGTCAGTGGTAATAAATGTCTCACTGTACCAGTGTTAATTTTGGTGAGAAATTTTAATTTAGTTTTAGTCATAGTCTTTAGACTAAAATTCTTTTCAATTTTAGTCACTAAACTAGTTTTAATTGTAGTCTAATTTCAGTCGACAAAAATATGTGGCAGTTTTAGTCGACTAAAATCAACTGTAGATTTAGTCGACTAAACTAAGTATATTTTCTGAAGTATTAAACAACTGCAATATAGTATGGACATTTTCTTACCATTCCACACTCCATCTGGCGTCTTCCCGGGAGCATCTCAAACAACTACGGAAGCCTCTGCTCACCGCTCAATAAGCCGAGCTCTGATTGGTTCTTTTCACAGCAGCCCCAGCTTTTAGCTTTTTGACTGATTCCTCTCTGCATCTTTCTTTCCCTCTGATTGGATTTCGTCGCTGTCTATTTTCGTGTCGTCTTTTATTTGTCAACGAAAATCAGCATAATTTTAGTCATAATAATCGTCTCAAATAGGGACGTCTATTTTAGTTTTCGTTTCGTTTTCGTCTGCAAAAAAATATATTCGTGACTAAAAGTTTGACGAAATATTTTAGTCAACAAAATTAACACTGCACTGTACAAGTACATGTACACTGTACACTTTAAAGAGGAGAGCCAATGGGCTCCAACAATAACATTTAAGGAGAAATGATCTTTAACGATGTTACAAAAAGTAAAAAGTATGACCACGTGTTTGTGGAGTTCCTAAAAGCTTAAATTCAAATAGAATGTGAGAAAATATATTCAGTCTTTGAGTATTTTATTTAGAAATGTGTGTTCGTCATAAAGATTTTATCCTTCTTTAAACAGAGGAATGCTTTGTACCAAAGTTGTGGCAGTGTTAAAGCAGAGTACCAGTAAATTTCCCTTGTGAACAAGCACTAAAGCTCAAAATGTATTATCCTAATATATAAGAGAAAATGGATTTGTTCTGAATCAATTATTAATTAAATTAATTTATTTGCATCAATTAGTTCCAGTTGCTTTCAGGATAAAAGATTTCTGCTTCCAATGAAGCAGTTGGAAATAGTTTCCTTTAAAGCAGTTAGTCAGAGATGCAAAAACAATATCGGATTTGATATAAATATATTGATCGATGATAACAACTGTAAAGGAGAATTTCTTTTAGGAAATTGATTAGATCTGTACTGAATGTGCAATTTACTTCACTACTTTTCTTTTTGTTGCTTTGGATTTGGATGTAACATTACTTGCGGTCCAGAAGACAAGCATCAATTGGTTTTATTGTACTGTAATACAAATTCCATGATGAATAAATAATGGTCTTGTAGTACTGAAGTTCATTATCAACTCACTTAATGCTCCATGCAGCCTCGGAGAGAAGCGGGTCTACCTGATCTGAACAGGCTCCAGGGTTCAAGCAGCCAGATGGTTTTAATGACCTCCATTATGAAAAAGGGCCAGTCTGCAGTTTTATTCAGTTGTGTACATGAGCACACGAGCTATTTCAGTCCCTTTTGTGTCCTTTTAATGCTGCGCGAATAGAAAAAGGTGGATACATTACCGCTTGGTAAAATATAAATGTTGCCATGATGTTCAACAGAGAAATTCAAATGTATCATGAAAAATACATCGTTTTCGCCATAAAATCTTGATGCACGTTTTAACTAAAACATTTCGACAAGTGGTTTCCGTTAGTGAAACAAACAAGCAAACAAACATTCTGTGCGTGGGGGAAAAAAAAAAAAAAAAAAACAAGCCAACAAACAGACCTCTCTGCCAACATAAACCAGTCTGTTTGGAGGCTACACAAAAATATAAATATTAGATATTGGAAATAAACAATTGATTATCTCTCTGCATTAATTCTTAACATTTTGATGGTCTGCTGACTGAGCACTTTGTTGTGTTTGGTCTGCTGCCAGGCATAAAGAAATGTTCTAATTTGAAGCAGTGAGTGAAAGCAGCTGAGCAATTGCAGGTCTGTTTTTCCTTGATAAAAGTAACAATGTGATGTGACTAGCAACATATATACAAATTATTTTATTGTATTTTTAATCTCTTTTACTTTAATTCATTAATTTGTACCCACGCCACATTTCAGGATATCTTTTTTCCTTGTTTTGAACTTGGTAACTATGTTATAGCAGCATCTGAATGTTACCTTTTTGTCCTCTCTTATCTCAGGTACAGAGCTGTGGCATCGTGGAGCAGAGTGCAGGGAGTGGGCATCCCTCTCTTCACCCTTATCGAGATTGTGTTTATTTGGGTGTTTTCACTCATCCTGGCAGTACCAGAGGCTATTGTTTTTGATATGGTCTCCTTCAACTACACAAACAAGTCCTTTCGAACCTGTATGATTAACCCGCAGAGCAACTTCACAAAGGTAATCTGTTATAATTTCATTTCTGGTTATGAATGTGAGGTTTATATGTCTGTGATTCTTTGGATTCTGTAGAAGCTGTTGGCTTCCTTCATTGAGGCATTAAACACAAAACCATTAAATTGACACACTGTACATGACAATCCACTATTGGTAAGACGCCCTTCACAAAGGATGACAAACTCATTTTGCTCTCCATGACCTGCACAACCTATTAGAGCATAGTTGAAGCATCGAATGTGGAAAACCTTCTTAGGCTGTATTTGCAACGTTGTTGTTTGTTTTAGTTGGTGCAGTTTGGATTCACACTACCTTATTACACAGACCAAATAAGCTCAGGAGCATGTTACATCCCCGCCTGTGGTGGCGCTGTGGAGTTACTGCACTACGTTTTATTGTTGTTACTGCACTTCCTGGTGCTGCCACGGAAGAGAAACGTAAACAAACATGGAGTAGCAGCAGATTCTAATGGTTTTGGGATTGATCTTTTGTGTTTGGCCACCGTACCAGATCAATATTCTGCAGCAATGGGCTCAGGATGAGCAGATAACGAGGCAGAGGACTACAAGAGGCGGCTGCACAATATAGTCCACTTCCTGCTTCTGGTGCAGTCCCGGTCCGGTTGCATTCACACATGCCATCAAACCGCTCCAGAGTTCTTTTCAGTCGAACCGAGACCTACATTTTTAGGTGGACTAGAGTTCGGTTGTTTGGTCTGAATCTGAGTTCAATTACCCTTTCACACCTCCCCAAACAAACCGGACTTTCTGGGCAAACGAACTAGAGTTCTAGCAGACTAAACAGGGCTGGTGTGAATGCACCCTTTGTGTATTCTTTTAAGCTTCTGTCACAATGACCTGCACGAATATCTATGAGTACCCTACAGAAGATTTTTGAACCAAAATCAGGGCCATTTTACCCCAAATGTTCTCATAAAATGGCTGTAAGTAGACTGGAGGAAGTTTCAAGGCACCCCTATGAAAAACATAAGAACTCTATGGCATACAACAGAAAATCCATTCATTTTGTCAAGAATGCCTCAAGTTGCTCTTGGGAATTGAAAGGCAGTCTTACCAAATTCCAAAAAATGTAGGAAACTCTGCTCCTTCCACAAACGTCTATGAACCCCAGGTTCCATAGGAACGAGGAGGTTTGTAGAAACCCATCGTTCATTAGTACCTTGGTGACTGAGGTTTTAGCTCTCAACAAGTAGGTTTTACCAGTTATTTCCCACATCAATAAGATCTTCTTCTGCACCCTTATTGCACTTTATGCATCCAGAGCTCATTACCACTGCTATCCTAATATATTTGGGTTTAGGTGAGGCATGAGTTCAGTGTGGCCACTCCTGCTTCACTTTTTGCACATCTATGCGACAGCGGTGAACTCCTCCTCATCATGAATTTACTGACACCAGAGCCTCCATACTCTACTCAGGACCCTGAAGTGCTGCAACCATTATGATATCCCACAATGAGGTTGCATGAAAGGCTTCAACATTCTCCAAACCATACTGGACCTATCATGCTCCCTCTCACGTAATGGAAGCCTACTGAAGTTTTAATACACACCTGACAAAGACCATCCAAAATTTGGCTGATTTTTAAATTGTTGCAGGGTCGTCAATCAGTGTGAAGGGAAGCTTCGCAGACGAGTGACAAAAACATTAACTTAGTACACCTGGGGTCTTTAATGCTTTTGTTTTGTTTCTGCTGTTTTAAATTTAAAGTGTTATGTTGGTGGTTTCCTTCATTGTAAGAGGGTTCCTATAAGTCTAGAGCTAAAAATAGATCCTATGAGCTGGTTTCTACACACAAAGTTCAGTGTAGAAGCATTAGGTGAATACTTTCTCGAAAAGATTGATGCACTGACTACAGTTAAAGAGATTCTGAGACTTGTTAAACATTGTGCAAGACAATGGGCCTCCATTGTGTAAAGCCTGGAAAAATTTGCAGCTTCTGAGAAGCATTAAAACCTGAATACCTGTTGGTTTCTGTCATGCTGTTTGATCAGCCAAATGGTCCAATCAGTCGTGGCAAAAGTTTTTATTTTTCATTTTCCCATCTAATAATGACACTTTGTTGAACTGAGATAGAAAATGCATTCCTTCATGAAAACCATCAGAAGAGAGAGCACACCTTCATCTTAATGTCTTCATCTTGAGTGCACATGTTCTTTGTTTGAAGATGGAGAGTATTTTTAATGGACACGAAACTCTCTCTTGATTATTTTTGGATGCATATTTTAAGTGCATCAATACTAAGGTAAAAGCAATCAACTACAGCACGTCCTGTTAGTTCAATAAATAATTAAAAGCACAAAGCAGCACAGGATAAAGTACAATTAACCCTTTAAAGCCTGATACGATAAATAATAGTCAGAAATGTACATTTCCATTGAACTGTTTGTTGGTTAAAAGCAAGAATAGTATGTAAAACCATATATTAAATTTGATTGTGGAAATATCTAATGATGTAATAATGATAATATTTTTTTTTAATTGATATTTGCCACCTGTAGTATTTAGATCCCAACCAGAATACATGTATAGCATTTGATTGAGCAGGTTTTGAGGTGATGCTTTCAAATCTTTAGAAATCTTTGGAACAAATATGAAACATTTGGCAATATACGTTTAAATTATGAAGGGATGAAAAGAAAACTCCACAGAGGCTTTGATTAATTCCTTAATCCGGTCAGTGTTTGGAGTGAAGTATCACTTTCAGAAATAAACCCAGTCAACACTTTCCCTCTCAGTGATTGTGGCCTTTCCACATTCTTGAAGTGCATAATTGATTGCAGGCCAAGTGCAATTACTAAGGTTTACAGGGCTTAAACTGAGCCACATGTTCCAAATGCACAAAAGTGGAGAAATCTATCCCGAATATCAGTACAGTGCCGAACTCTGGAAAAACAGTTTGGCCCTTTTAAGTGTGTTTATGGGTAACGGTTACAATAATTTTGGTCCTTTGTAGATAACTTACTGAACAGTCTCAGTTTGGAGAAACAGAGTTTGTGTCCATCATTTCTGATAAGCAAATAGTTTGTCCAAAATGCTGCTAAGGCCAAAGTGGATTGCTGCCATCTTCAAACAGCTTCAGTCTCCACAATTTTGATCATGTTTATGTGAAAATGAACCCCTTAGAACCTTTTACACAGCTTTCAACTTTCCTGTTCAAATTTAATATTCAATTTCTTTATTTAAAAGAAACATCATCTAAAGCAGCTAAATGTAGTATTTCTGGGTCACATCTAGCAGCTTAATATTTTTACAAAAAAAAAAAAACTGTTAAATTATAGTGTTTAGAAAATGGTGTTTTAACATTTGGAAGACTAGAGCTGTTTTCAGATGATAGCATCAGCTTTGGAAGAGGATCTGTATGGACTGGCCGCTGTTGGGTGCCTCACACTCTGTGCAATGGATTTGTTTAACACTCATCCTTTTAAGCTGGTAGTTAGGTAGCGTCTTGTTTATTTGACTATATGTAATTTTATTATGGTTTTTTTTTTTTTGGGGGGGGGTGTTTTAACATGAGGCTTCTTGTAATTGTTGTTTTGAAGGTGCTCTATGTATGAATTCACTCACTTTTTAGCTCATCAGCCTGATCCAAATAAACATACTTCAGAAGCAGAGTGTTTCAAAGCACCTCAACCTCCAAAATTTCATATCAATTCATGAATTTTTTTTTTTTTGTTTTAGAAATTCCTGCCAAATGTGGAAGTGTTAGAATTTGCTGCTGTTGGTGATATACCTGCATGTAAATAATCCCGGAATTGCATGTAAATAATTGTGTAGTGCAAAACTGATGATGGTGTAAAGGACTATAAATAACTTTTGCATGAACAGCAATAACGTTCTTTCATTTGAAGTTGTTTTAAGAAGCAGCAACAAACTTAAACAAACTCTTAGTCATTAGTTAATCGGTCCTGCTTGTCCTAAACACGATGAAGATTAAGATTACTTATAACTTTTACTCTGAAACACGTTTTAAATTAGCTAAACTATCTCTTTAATACAATTTGATAGTATATTTCAGATACACTCGTGACTCTGCTTGCAAAGTTAACAACCCAAATGAATGGCTTATTAAGGTTTGGTCAGATTTTTATGGTTTGAAAAACAAGATATTTATCATACCGTCCCAAAACCACATTCGCCTAATTCGCACTGCATGATTAGAACCGGCTTGCGTTCAGACTCATTAGGATCAGAACAAAGCTGTTTTCACACACAGACTTCATTGGACACCAGAGAAATGAGGACGTCAGATGGTGTTTTGGGACCAATTTAATTACAAAGCCAGGAATCTACAGTTTCACCAAGTCAGGTTGAACATTTTTCAAACTGAGTTACTAAGGAACACAGCAGCAGTTCAGTTCTGAGTCAAACTAGGACCACAAAAAGCTGCATTTAAAGCCCTCAGTTAAAGCTCGAAGAATGTGCATATGCGATCAATGGAGGACATTTAGCAGTAAATCCTGAAATAAATGTGTGATTTTACTCAGTATGTTACTGTGCTGCTTCTAGTTCTACACAGAGGCAAAGGATTGGTGGCTGTTTGGCTTCTACTTCTGCGTACCGCTGATTTGCACTGCCATCTTCTACACCCTGATGACCTCTGAGATGTTAAACCACAGGAAAGGCAGCCTTCGCATCGCACTCAGTGAGCACCTCAAACAGGTTCGACAATACCTCAGAACATTTCCCATCAGCTCGATTCGGATTTTTACGTTTGAATAAGGAAAGAATTTAGGTGGAACCTTAATCTTTTGTCTCTCTTTGCAGAGGAGGGAGGTGGCCAAAGCAGTCTTCTCCCTTGTGTTAATCTTTGCCCTCTGCTGGTTTCCACTGCACCTCAGCAGGATTTTGAAGAAAATGGTTTACAACCCTGGTGATGAATCACGCTGTGAGCTTCTCAAGTGAGTTTGCACTGGAGTGGTCCCCGAAGAGCCCTTATCATGTTACTTTCCAAGTTCACTAATTACGTCTTGAGATTTCAATGTTTTAATAGGTGAAACACTCAATATTTGAGTTTTTAGTTCACATTTTGAGGCAAAGTTAAGAAAGAGAACAACAGATAAACACTAGTGATCATATATGACTCCATCTCATTGGTACTAAATAAATAAATATAATCAGAAATCAAAACTGTTAGTGTAATTAGAATAAAACAGTTATACAAATAAATCAATAAAAATGTTCTCATGTTTTTATGTAATTTAGATTCTTTTTCACAATTGATCTTTCCCTTTTTCCTATATTTTCAGTTTTTTTTTAGTTCTGAATTACCTCGGCATGAACCTGGCATCAATCAACTCGTGCATAAATCCCATTATATTGTACTTTGTCAGCAAGAGGTTCAAAAACTGTTTTAAGGTAAGATCGATCATCTCTTCTAAACGCATTCACTTTTAAAGGAAAACTTTATATTTTATGAAGTGATTCTCTGTGAAGTCGTTTTTAGTTTGGTGTTATCAGTTTGAATTATCAGACGTTTCTTTTGGAGAGAAACAAGCTAACGGCTAGTTTAATCTGACCAAAGTGGATCGACGCTGTCTTAAAATGGCTCTCACTTTAATAATACTGTAGTTTTTCATGGGAAATCTCCTTCATCAACCTTTCAACTACTCACCGTTTTACCATGAGATTGAAGTTATTTTAAGATGGCAGGAGTCCACTGCGTTCTTGCTCTGACTAGCCTTTAGCTTGTCTAAAATGATACTGCTCTCAGCAACTTCCACTGGTCCTTGCAGAGATGTTAAAAAGTTACCAGCTGCTTGTATGTGTATGATAATATGTAGAATTCCCTTGATGAAGCCTCAGCCAATCAGAAAGCTGGATTTTTCCCACCTTTACAGCTGCTACAGTTCAAATAAAAGAGATTATTATACAGGAGTCTCTTGGAAGTGATATGGTCAAGAGAAAAAATGGACCAAAATCTTTATAAAACCTTAACTTGGTTCTTTCTAAATTGGTTAAATCTATTTAGAAATGCTGTTCCAATGTGTTAAAGTTGGAATAAGTCTATAAGTGTGATGGTGCAGTGGCAGGAAGTTCTCAAACAGCAAATGTTTTACAGGATTTCCAAGTTTCTTTTCAAAGAGTTTTAATTGTGGTGTATTATTTTGTGGATTACATCACTAAGGTAACTGAACATTATACAACTTCACAGATAAATCTGAGCTGTCCCTTTACCATGTAACTCCTTCACTATCACCTCTGCATATGTTGTTCTGCTAATTCAGTTTGCAAAAAGAGAGAAAGATAAACAGATAACTCAACAATCTATCCTTAAGTCGGCGGCTGTGATGTGATGACATGCCATGAGCTGCAAGTAGAAGCAGACTGATAATATATGTAGTCACTTTTCAGACTGAGGTCACACACTCTAAATGTCTGTCAGTGGAATGAGGCTGGAGATAAACCATGGCCCTATGTTTACACCAGAGACTCACTCCACATAAAACCTGACATGTTAACATGTTTCTTCTCTTTACATGTTCTCCTAGTCATGTTTGTGCTGCTGGTGTTACTCTGAAAACCAACTGAACAGCACTGGACCCATGAACGGAACCAGTATCCAGTGTAAAAACCAAGAGCCCAACAACCTCCAGACTGACCACAGCGTCAGGAAAAACAGCAACTGATCGCTCCCCGGAGTTAATCTGTGCTTTTTCAAACACAAACTATACTCATGTTAAAATCTATACTTTAAAAAAAAAAAAACATTGCTTGGAACACAGAAGCAGAACGTGTCTGGAAGCACGCATTAGAAACTGGAACAAAGGGAACAAACTGTGGAGTGAGTTTCCTGAACCTCTCGGCTGATTTTCCCCTTCTGTTCCCACACCCACGAACAGTGACATTGTAGCCTGAGAGAAAAAAAAAGGGGGGAGCAGGACAAGGAGGAGGAGGGGGAGGAGGAGGTGGACTCTTTTAAGGGATGCAGCTGAACTCTATAAATTACTCAGTCAAAAGCTGATGCTATTCCTGTAAAGGGCAGTACCAGCGGGAAGGATGCTGCAAGCAGGAAAAGGCTGAGCGTCCTCCGTCAGAGGGAATGATGAGAGATGACTGTTTGCTGTTCCCAGGAGTTCCTGATGCTTTAAAGAAAATACCAAAGAAGCATGTTGCCGACTCAAGGAACGACTCATTTTCATGTCTAACAACCTGCGTCGTATTTGACTCATGTTAGTTAGTCAAATTAAAACTTTTTCAGATTCTTTCTGTCAGTGGAAATGTCCTCTTAAGAAGTTGCATCTGAACACTGACAGAAAGATTGTTTCAGTCTAATTTAACTCTGATCCACTGATTTACACACTTAAAAATGCTGATTGTGTGCAGCTTTAGCTAAATTCTTAAAGTTTTTTTTTTAATGAAAGTTCTGTAAAAAGATATTGAAGGAATGAATATCTAACCTGTTGCAGGTAACTCTTTAAACAACCTCAGTCTGGAGAAACAGAGATTAGTTTGGATCAGATTGACAAGCAAACTGTTAGACCACACTTCATTTCTACCATTTTAAAGCAGACCTGACGTAAAAACGTTCAGGAGTTAATGCAACGATTGTTTATATGAACCTTTGTGCTGTTGTAAGTTTTGTATTGCATTTTATTTTACTCATAATTATTATGAAATCCCAGAGGAATTACAGGTGGCTAGCTTCACCACTAATTTACAATACAAATCAAATCATTCAATTATGTAAAATTTGAAGTAATAGCTTATAAAATATTGTTTGCATTATAACTGCTTTAAAATGACAGAAACCCACTTTGTTCTTTAGATCCTCTAGCTGTTAGCAGATTCATCATATCAGAGCTAATCTCCGTTTTGTTAAATCAATGTTGTAAAAATAGCAAGTAAGAGAGGATGTTGATAAGCATAGAACAATATCTTTAAAGATTTGGCTAAACAGCTAGCATAAATGTTAGTTTAAGGTAGAACGTTGAAGATAGATGTATCCAAAAACAGAAGTATCTCAGGCAAATAATTAGTGGGAAATTTGCATTTTAAATCCCTCATAATTATTTACCAAAAATATATAATAACCTAGCTATTACTTCCACAACACTGTGAATTTTACCCCAACTTTCCACCTGACACGTAAGCAGCGCGTAACGTCAGTGAAGCGTAATACGCGTCTGATAGCCGCCATTATATTCAGTGGGACGTAGTGTCTCGGCTTTCACGCAGCAGTTCTATTTTTTACACACTACGCTTATAAAGCCCATAAAGCTCAGCAGTTTAGTTTGAACCAAACAGGAAATCAGGCATTTGTGAAATGTAAACCACCTGGAAGTTTCAAAATAAAGGATTCGTGCAGATTTCCATTTGCTTGACTACGAAAAACACATTACCTGCGACAGGTTTGGAGTCCGTAGGTGGTGTGAAAATAAGCCACGTACCTTCTGAATACATGTTGTTGTCTTTCTCCCTGCTTGTTATTGTGTGTACTGACAAAATCACGCGTGATTTTGCATTTCTCCTGTGATTTCATGATCTCCTGGGACCAGCTGGATGAAATGCTTTAGCGAGCGATACGCATCTAAAACGACACCCAGCTGATTTCGCGAGCAAAACACGTCGCTTACGCAACCGGTGGAAAGGAGGGGTTACAAGGCAGTTGCAGCCTTGAGTAATTTGATATAACCAACTAAATATAAATATCTGTATATTGATCACTTTTATAAAGTGTAATAATGAAGCTCAGACCACATTAGCTTTGTAATACAACAGATAATAAATCTTTGATGCTATGTATTGTGTAAAAAAAATAAAAGAAAAGCAGCATCAGCTTTAGCGTAACATTTAGCTTATATAGAATTACAGTATGGGGGGGGGGTGCATGGCTCTGAGCAAAAAATACCAAGATCTGCTTCCGTCTCATCACATTTGGTCTCATTTACTAAAGAAGAAGTGAAAGGTTAACTAGTCGGACGAGAAGTTCAGAGTAGAAAATGAAATGGTCGTATTAGCAACATCTCGCTTTGTGAAGTGGAACAAAAAAATTGCAAAGGTTAAATTCCAGCTTGTTTCTTAGTTAAACGCAGTTACCTCCCTTTACACAGTTACGCTTCCTGCCAATAATATAATCCAAACTCATTAACTTTAGACATTTTTAGTCAGAAAGAACAAAAAATTAGACCCTCTTAAGACGATCTGAGCAAAAACCAACTATTTTCCAGAATGTCAATCTATTATTTTTATGTGAAAATTACATACAAATGTGTGATAGCTTTAAACTTTTTTGATATATCTTGTTTTCATTATTTCATACCAGTGACATGATGTGAATTATAAACCTGTGAGAGTTTGAATTTGTGCTCGTGAACATGTTCACCATCACGTTCCATCACCTCCTCTCGTGTGCTCTCCAGAGTGTTTTGCACACGGAAGTTCTTCAACTGTGTAATATTTATACCACTATTTATCAATTTAAATCATCATAACCTATGATCAATTATGTGTCCACTGTGTTTAAATACAATGCTGCTGCTTAAACTAATAAATCACTTTTTTTCTGCCAAATGTAAGAACTTGGTTTCTGTATAAGCAAACATTTTGGTTAAAAATGTTTCGGATCTGTGAGAAAAGGCGTCTGGGAGTGATTTGAAGCACACTGTGACCTGCTCCACATCTGAGCCCTAAGGGTTGCTGATGTCAGCAGAGAGGATGTGAATGGCTCGGACGGTGGGAATTCGATACATATAATTTGCTTCTCATCGCTCCTGCTGAAAACAGAGTACAACCCCTTTCAAGATCTGCACCGTGCAATCCGAGTCCAAATACTAATAAAAAGGTTTTTAAAGACTCACTGTTGTTAACTTGAAAACTTTTTGGTTTCCAACGCAACACATTGTTGTCACTAAATATATCAATAACCAATAATTTCACTCATTATCACTCTGTCAGTTTTTTTTTGTTTGTTTTAAACAAAACTATGAAGCACAAATACATATCTGATAAGAGCGCAAAACCAACAAGCTAGTGTAGCTTTATCAAACTTTGTTCTGTTATTTGTTTCAGCAGCTTGAAGATAAATCTCTGCCAGGTCATTAAATTTCTCAAACTGTTTCATAATCATTCCATAGTTTGTTTCTTATTACCCTCCGGAAACTCTTATTCAAGATATAACAGTTCCAGATCTGATGGCACAGAGAATGGGAAAAAAAAGACAATAAATATTATTAGAAATTAAAGACTGGAGTCTTGTTTTATACTGAGGTGAAGGAGGAACGACAGAGTGTGAGAAAAGCAAAGCATGGAAAGGAAAGTAGAGTGGTTTTATTTCAGGAATTTGGTGGGAACCTTGTTTCCTGCCAGCAATGAATTGAAATAAGCCCAAAAACAAATAACTGAAGATCTCAAAGGGCCTCAGCACTTCTCCATGCAGAGCTCATAGGCAGATATGATTGTTGATACAGTAAATCTGGGCAAAAACGATTTAATAGCTGCTTTTACAAAACAAGTAGACTTCAGAGGTCATCGTGTTGACTGATTCCAGTGTTTTAATTTGTGCCAGCTGCCAGTCATTTTTTTTTAGAACAGTGTAAATGAATATTTCCTTTTTGTTACTTTTAACTTGTGATTGAATTGTAAACATTTACATCTCTAACGTGACCTAGGGTTCATTTTTATATCACTTTCAGGACAGAACTATTGTATTTGGTTTGTACAAATAAACCAACAAAACAAAAGCCACACAGCTATCTAATGCTTAAATATTTACATTTTTCTGTTTAGTCATGAAACAATGAACCAAAAAAAAATTTCCTCTCTGATTAAATCCCAATGTTTTGTGTCAGACATGTTAAAAAAAAACAACTGTTGCAGGGTTTAGTTTTGTTTGACATAGAAGCTGAATTTGAATTTATAGCAAATTTCTCACCAATCAAACAGTCTGTCCCTAATTTTATTCTGCATTACATTTTATTTCTCTTTAGACCTACTCATTCATTTTATCCATTTATGTGTTTTCCATGTGCTGAATGATTCAGTGAGACGGGATGGAAGCCACATCCTCTGTGTTAAAATGTGTTTTTGGGTTTGATCAAACACAACATGTGTTTATCTACCCTGCCCTTAACATAGCTGTAACCATGTGCACCGCTTTGCACGGCAATCCCTCGAAGCTACCAACCATGATGCGCAATTGCAGGACTTGTGACAAAGACTATTTCTAATTCATTAAAGCCAAAAGGAAGGATTCAAAATTTATGAACAATCTGTCCTGCAACAACCAGTTATTTCTGTGACTGTAGGGCTGTGGAGATGCAGTGCAACAGTAAGGAAAGTTCTGCCTTCTTTCATTTTAATCAAAACCACACTCACACAAGCAGAGGTGTATTTGTATGCACGGGGGTGGGGGGTGGGGGGGGGGGTTGACTGTTTCTAATTAAACAATAGATCCCGTAGAAACCAGTAAAATAGGTAAAATCAGACAAAGGTCATGTGGTATGTGATGTCAGACATTTGATGTACAATGTAGTTGGCCAAAGTATTTGTTTTTAAATGTTACATGTAACGCTCATTATGTGATTTGATCTATTACTACCAGAATAAATAACTTAAATTGATTTAATTTTGACTTAATTCTTTTGTGTTTGTTTGGATTAATATTTATTTATATTCATTAGGCTTACAAATATGTATATATACATATGTATATATGTATACATATGTAAAATTGGTAGTAAAACCTTTTGCCTTTTCATTAAGTAGAATAACAACTGTCGGAGGAAACAAAAATCCAGTCGGGATGGTCCAAATTAGAACTATGAAAACTTAATTTCAACAGAATTTATACAGACTGACTACATATTGGAGTTTAATAACTACTTCTGTATTTCAAGCTTTGTTTCAGTGATGGTGTAGATGGTGTAAATGGAGACGGATGTCTTGCTGTGGCGATCATAGACTTATTATGTCTATGGTGGCGATCCTGTGTGCTAAAACTGATTTTGCATTGCCATCTAGTGGTAAAACCGTAGATTGCGTGCTCAAAGACCCAGAAACTCTGGGTTCGTTTCTTTATTGTGAGCCGGGGAGAAGTGAAGACGAGGAGTTTCTCTCTTTTAAGTGTCGAGAAAGACGTTTGCTGATGAGAGGAGGTACATTTATAAATCAGATAAAATCTGTAAATTTGAGCCCCCTCTTGAGAGGGTTTGAGTAGAATATGGTGCGCAGCTTTTAATAGTATGCAAACATAGTATGCAAACTTTACACGGTTGGCGCGCCGCTAAGTCCGCCGGTGTTTAAAATAGAGCGCACCCACTGAGAGTCACGAGCTCACCAATCAGATTGTAGGCGGAGCTGTTATCGACGCAAAACCCGGAAAAGCACGCCTAGCTGTTATTACTTCTTTGAAAACTTTTCCCTTAATATGTTAACCGGCTTTAAAGTCTGATATGTGCTTATTCATCTGATAAATTGAACGTATAAAGATTTATTAGTTTTCGTTTGTTACTTTTAAATCATCAAGTGTCGGGGTAAGCATGGGTTGTCAGCTCGGTTTGTTTACATGTTGAATCAGCTGACAAGCTAACGTTACCGAGCCTGCGTTTAAAAACGGAGTCACATGAGTCATTAATTATCTACCAGCTGTTTCCTCATGGGTAAAACGTTGCGTTAGTAAAATAAGTATTATGGATGTTTCACACGGTTGTCTTTGTTCGCGCTGAGTTCTTCACAGTGAGACTATGCTAAGCTAACGTTAAGCAGTGTCTGTATCGGACGAGTTCTGTCAACTGATAAGTGGCCCCGGAGGCCCCTGTCGTGTGTTCGTGACAACATGCCTTGCTCCTGTGGAGACTGGAAGAGGTGGATTCGACCACTGGTGGTTGTGTTGTACATCTTGCTGCTAATAGTCGTCCTGCCGTTGTGCATCTGGGAGCTGCAGAAGTCAGAGGTGATTTCAGTTCTTATAAAAATGTTTTTTCTTTTTTTTTTGGCCTTCCAGGTTCAATAATTGTTCAACTTGAACCTGCTTTACATGAGGGATGCTAGCTGGCTACATCGAGTTCTGCGCTGCAAAACATGCTAAGTTGAATTATTCACCAGTTTTACTGAGTGGAAGATCTTTAAATTCTGTTGTAAAAGTGCTTTAATACAAATAAAGTTCTAGATTCAAATATTTACTGTACTCCAAAGTACTCTGGTGAAAATTGTACACATTATCAACATTAAAAAAATAGCAAATAATTAAGGCTGTTCCTGTGCAAATGATTGGATAATTCTGTTGATTCTGTTTGTACATAAACCTCAAAATGATGTGCTTTGAAATGTGTAAGAAAACCCCGAGCTGAGTAAAAATAGAAAAAAAGAATGAAAACAATCCATCAGTACAAAATAACTCAAAGACATAGTTGAGTTCAGTGACTAATGTACATTTTTACACTGTTAAAAAAAACCTGCAGTAAGCTGCTTTTTGTTTATCTTAGGCAACCAGAAGTTTGTCTTTTAAGAATATTTGAGTTCTTGTAGAAAAGCTGCTCTTTCTGTTGCTGATTGTCTCTGAATTGGGTTCCCTCTCTGTGTTTATGTGATAACAGGTTGGCACACATAACAAAGCATGGTTCATCGCTGGGATATTTGTGTTCATGACTATACCTATATCATTATGGGGCATTCTCCAGCATTTAGTGCATTACACTCAGCCAGAGCTCCAGAAACCTATAATCAGGTAAATATGTCAAAAGACCATCCAGCTTAAAAAACCAACAACCTAAAACAATTGCCTTAATGTTTCCTCCTTATGATTTTTTTTAGGATCTTATGGATGGTCCCAATTTACAGCCTGGACAGCGTGAGTGATGCGATATTAAATTACTGTAACTCTATTTATTATATCACACACGTAGTTGTGTAATATGATGCATATTAACAGTTTCAAACATTTCCTTTGACATTGTGCGGGAATCTGTCGTATGTCTTTTCCAGTGGATTGCATTGAAATATCCCAGAATAGCAATTTATGTGGACACATGCAGAGAGTGCTACGAGGCATACGTCATCTACAACTTTATGACTTTCCTGCTTAACTACCTGGAAAATCAATACCCCAGCTTGGTGATGATGTTGGAGGTCCAGGAACAGCAGAAACACCTGCCCCCTTTGTGCTGCTGCCCACCATGGCCAATGGGAGAGTGAGTACAGTAGTAGAACGCAGTATGATGCTGTATATCATCTAAATAGGTGCAAGTAGAAAAAACATTTGAAATACATTAAACATTTGGATCCAAACAACTTTGATTTATAAATTGTTTTTATTTTCTGTTATTGTTATTTTAGTCATAAATAACATGCATTCATACAAATAAGTATTCCACTAACATGAGAGCAAAAAGAAGAGAGATGGAACAGTTCATCAAAAGGTGGAATATTGAACATGAACAGCACAACAAAGCCTCCAGCCTTCAGGTTGCTAGGCTTGTGACCCCCTCACATGTGCTCCGATGCCATTAAAGTTTCTCACCAAACGCACTCTGATCCCCGATTCGAGCAGGACAATAAAATATCATGAGTTCAGCTGACTAATCATGTTCTCCAGCCCCGCTGATCACACTGATTCTGATAATTGAAGAGTCCTACCTGTTTGTTACTCAGTCATCGATTCAGTCCGTGGCAATGAGCTCATACCTGCCCCGCGGCTCTTCAAGAGCAAACCAAAACTTCCAGTAATCGCCTCCTCACGCCATCCTGCACGCCATCCTGCACACCTCTCTTATCCAACCAGCTACACCATCCTCTGAGGTGTCCTCCAGCCGAACCCTGAAGTTCCCACACTTCAGCCACCTGTTGCTCTGTGTTAGCCTGTGAGCTGCTGAAAGACTTTTCCACACTTTTCGCTGCTTGTAACATGTCGGGGAATCCCCTATGGCAAGCAAATAAGATCAAAAATCCCCACATATCCCCAGCTGCTCTACAAGCAGGCTCCACAGTACCAGCCTCGCTGTGCTGGCCTATTTACCGTATTAGGTAACCCACAATGGTGCCTGCTGCTCTGCCCGTTATGGCTGGTACATATAAACAAAATGCCAATGTTGTGCCCGTCAGAACAAATATTTTATTTCAAATATAATTTCCAAAGAAAATTCTGTGTTTTCATTCTACACCCAGTGGAAGCATTATTTTGTTAAAAATACAGCTTTTTATGAAAATATTCCCTACTGTACCTTTAAGCCTGAGTTGTATACAAATGTTCAGTAATTAAAAGAACTGGAAACCCTTCATTACATAGCTTCAAGTCATAGTGTCATAAAGGAGCAGGTGGTAGTTCTGTTACATCACAGCAAGAAATGTCCTTGTTTTCTACATGGAGTTTACATGTGTGGGGTTTCTCCAGGCTCTCATTTCTTCCCAAGGACCAAAATATGCATGTTGGGTTAGTTGGTGCTTCTAAATTGGCCCAAGGGGCAACCTGCCTCTCACACACACAACCCTGAACAACAACAAAGAATGGAGGGATGGATGTTTTCATAATGTTCACTGATTTTTCCGCCTTCCTGAGAGCTGACATCCCAACAAGGTCAATCTGAGGTCAGCCTTGGCTTGTTTAGACAACTACTAGAATAAAGTCTATACTCTTCTAAAAAATCCAGACTGGCAACATGAATTTAAAACCAAGATGACGGTAACACTCAGCATATCGGCATAAACTCATCCAACCTACTGTCAAGCACGGTGGAATAAGGCTGAAGATTTGGACCTCTTAATCCCTCCAGGACACCAGATCATACTGTTACTCTGTAAACCAAAGTATGATAAACCCAAAATTTTAGGATCTGGTAAAAATAAAAGAATAATTTTTAATTTTACATCTTAAAATGCAAACGTGAAGAGGAGGTGTTTTCTTTTTACCTGTTTGAAATATTTTATTTATGATAGTATGAAGAAGTATGTAAGTCTTTGGTTAATATTAGATTTCAACTTGTCAGAGTTTGTAGACTAGATTTCATTTGTCCATCGCGGTTTCTTTTTTTTTGTTGTTTTTTTTTTAACCGAACAGGGTTTTACTGTTGAGATGTAAACTGGGAGTGTTGCAGTACACCGTCGTGAGACCCGTAACAACAGTGATCGCTTTGTAAGTGAACTTGCATTCTATTGAGTTGTTAATACCTGGACAGTAATATGTTGAGTTTGAGGGTTTGTTTTCCCTGCTAGAATCTGTCAGCTGTCTGGAGTTTACGATGAGGGTAATTTCAGCTCCGCCAACGCGTGGACGTACCTGGTTATCGTCAACAACATGTCGCAGCTGGTAATTCCTCTACAGTCTTGTGAAGGGAGTTCAAATAATTTGCCTTATGTAAGAACAGTATCTCAGAGCTTGTGCATATGTTTGTTCCAGTTTGCCATGTACTGCCTGGTGCTGTTCTACCGGGCTCTGAGAGATGAGCTCAGCCCTATCAAACCAGTAGGAAAATTCCTGTGTGTCAAAATGGTGGTGTTTGTTTCCTTTTGGTAAGCTCAGTGTTATTATCAGCTCATCATTTTTTCATGTGAATTCTCTGCATGGATCTTCTTTTAATATTTTGTACACTTGAGTAAATGTAATAAAAACATTCCTTCATCTTTTCCAGGCAAGCTGTTCTAATCGCTTTGCTGGTTAAAGTAGGCATCATCTCAGAGAAACGAACGTGGGACTGGCAAAGCGTGGAGGCTGTAGCTACCGGCCTGCAGGTAACAACTGGTTCACACCTCCATCACTCAGAAACAATCCATATCACTGGTGGAGATTTGTTATTTCAAACGATTAGTGTGAGACAGTTTTAACTTTCCTGTTCCTCTTAAGGACTTCATCATCTGTGTGGAGATGTTCCTGGCAGCCATCGCTCACCACTTCAGCTTCACCTACAAGCCTTACATCCAGGAGGCTGAGGAGGTGTCTTGCTTTGACTCTTTCATGGCAATGTGGGACATCTCTGATGTCAGAGCTGACATTTCGGAACAAGTCCGCAATGTTGGTACGTGCCCCTTGCTGTTGCATGACCTTCAGTTTTCTTTAGAATAAACGTGACTTAAAAGTTTTTTTTCTACGTTTGTTAACATTTTAAGGGAGGACAGTCATGGGTCGTCCAAGGAAGTCCTACTTTGGCGAGGCGCAAAATGACAATGAGCGATCCGGCCTTCTGTCTTCAGCGTCTCAAGATGCCATCGCAGATGCTGCAACCAATTCAGTATCTCCAAAAGGCCATTACGAGGGCTTGGGCAGGACCCTCACGCCACATTCTGTGTCTGCGCCTGCTGGGCTGGACTCAGCTGCATGGGATGAAGGTTTGGAATCCAGACCTGAAGTAACCCACGACAATGAAAGGACCAATCAAACCAAAGAACCAGATGAGGCAGATCTCATTGTGATCACCTAGTGTGGGCTGGTGTCACATGGTTGGGCGGGTCCCAGTTACAGCCTTTAAAAGCTGCCTCCGGTAATACTGATGTAACTGAAACAAAGCTGTATAATTGGGGGGCACAGCAGCCCCCCCAAAAACTTCAAGCTCCAACAAGTCCAAAAATGAAAGGACCTTTTCTGATGGTATCAGCTCTAAGAATGTTCAGTTAAGTTATAGCACTACATGACTCGTTTTCTAAAATGCATTTAATGCTGTTTTACATTGTCCAAAAGGATAATTAGCTTAAAAAGCTTTGCTAGCATTTAACATCAAGAGTATACGTCTCGTCTAAGGACCTGTTCTCAGTACAAATCATGAAGATAAGTAGGATTAAAAAGTAGGAATTTCTATTCAGCTTTAATGTGATTTGAAAAATATGCAACTTTAAGAATTTTTTTTCCTTCAGAATATTTTTTGGGTTTCTAGGGTTTTTATTTTTAAGCCTGAAAGGATTCTTCCTAAATCAAATCATACTTGATGAAAAGCACATAAAATGTTATCATGCTCTTTATTTTTAGTTTGTTCGTCTTCCATCAAGGAATTGAAGCTACATTCATGAAAAATATTTCCCATAATAATAATAATATCTATATAAACCTGAACTGGATTTTAGAAATGGAGATTTTGTCAGTCAATGTTTTGAGTATTTGATGAAACCTGTTTGTCATATCAGCTAAATGTTTTAGTAACTTTTAGTTCATATCATTTTAGCTTTTATTTTTAGATAAAAATGAGCTATTTCTTCTTTTTCTTAGCTTTTACTATCTCTAATTTCTTATAATAACATGTGACTCATGTTTTCAGACATACTGACATCATTTTTGTTTATGTATCAGCCTGAAAGCACTTTCATAGTGCCTAGCTTGAGCATGTTGCGTTGCCTTTCTTTTGTTTACCTTGATGGGTGGAGTCAGATCTAATGTAACTGTTTTTATCAATAAAATGAATTATCGTAATTTAATTTTATCTTGTATTTATTAAGAAACTGTCAAATGGAACAGTGAACAGTTCATACATACAATGATGTTTACAACAACTGTGTCAAGAATCATAGAGCAATTAGACGAGTTCATTTAAATGATCGGCATCAAACAATGGCTGTTAATGTTTGTGTGAAGCCGTTTTACAGAAAATCTAAACCAAGACGTCCTTTTGTTTGGAAAAGTCTGAAAATTGTGGGCAGGTTTTACTCGACGTGATGCTGTGGAAGTCAGATCTTTTAAAGATCATGGACAACGCTCGATAAGTTCTCCTCACAGTATGCGACGCTGAAGGGACCTAAAATGTAGAATGTTTTATAAAATAAAAGCATTAGTCCATCTGCACAGGTGTGTTTTCTATTTGAGCTGAAATGGAGATGGTGCTTTGGTGAAGCCTCACGGCGAGGCGGACCCAGTCTCCAGCCAGCACCTCCAGAGGTTCCTGTAGAACAACAGCCGCCTGCTTCCAGTGAGAGTTCCTACTGAGCGTGCTCACACTGATCTCCTGGTCCAGGTGGATCTGATACCAGAAGGGAATTGCAGTTAGTCTGCCTGAAGAGGTGGTCTGGACCTGTAGGACAGAGATGGTGTCAGATGAGACATTAAGCAGCTTAGAGTCTTTCTCACTTCATTTAACAAACATCATTAACAGGTTTTATTTTACCTTCACTTCTCTGTTAGTGTAATTTGCATTTGTATCCATAAGGTCCAAAACAAAGAGCTCCTGAGTCTCACTGAGACGTCTGCACTCCAGTGTGGAGAAGTCCAGAAACACATGGACCGGTACCTGCATGACACAAGACACTCTGAACATCTGGAAGGAATCACACATCTTATTGTAGCTGTGATGATTATCACACTTTTTTAAATCCCTACATTTCCAGACTCAAATTTAGATTTTTTATCTGGTTTGGGGCCATCTATGTTGTCTAGTTATAAAGATGTTCTTCAAACACCTAAAATAATAATAAAATGTTTTCCTAATTTATTGTATTAATTGTGGACTTCAAGTCAACAAGAGGTTTAGTCTGTAAAATGATGCAACTATCTAGGTTCAAATCCAAATCAACAAACTGCTTTAAGGCTGATGAGGTGCAGACAGTTAATAATAATAATAAATAATTCACATTTATTTAGCATCATTTTGAAACCTAGCCAGCTTTCTAAAATGTTTTCCAATTTGTTTCTTATTCTTATCAGACAAGTTGGTTGCTGGGAGTAAAATGTAGTTTCTGCTGTCAATAACAGCCACATGAAAAACGCTTGGTATGTTTGAGATATTTAGTCTTAGAAATTCAAATTTTTTAATGTTTTAGAAAATGGAACAGTGTAAAAAATCTAGAATCTTGAAGGTTTTTCCATAATCTATTCATCAAGAACAAAACGTATTCAGTATCACGTGTTTAAAGAACCTGTGCAACTGAGTGAAGTTCATTCAAACTGGAAGCTGTTGTTTGAACCCTCAACATGAAGTAAAGCAGAACGTAAACATAATATAAACACATATTTAACCTGATATAACCTCTGAAATAAAGAAAATAAAAAGGACAAAACCATGTTAAAAATACCAGAGCAGCTCTGGAACACCATCCTCTGAATCCTCCAAATTAAAACTCAACTTCACGCAGAATGAAATAAGTTATGGAGAGGGTTTGGACTGGAACCTAATCGGAGAACACAACATCATCTGTAAAACATGTGGCGGCAATGTGACGGTGTGGGCACTGAATCACTCCTGTGTATAAATAATTAGGCAGAAGACAAAAGCAACGGGACAAATTAGGAAGTGTGCAGCAACGCAGATTGGACAGTGATCCAAAAAAATGCTTTGAGGACAACTCATCGACAATTCATGGACATGGAACATTCAGCAGTGTCGATCAGAGCGTCTCACTCGACTGAGGCGCGTTTCATTGGCTGAAGGGAGAACTTAAGGGAACATCTGGAAACAGCTGCAGGTAAAACATCACGAATCTTTGTTGAAGTCCACGATTTTCATGGTTAAAACACAGAATATTACAAAGTATATTGACAAAGTTGTCCAAGGTTCAGGACAGGAAGTTAATACAAAAAAGTAGCACGGAAGGTCTGACTTTTTTCCAACGGCAGAACAACATGCACAGTCCTTCCTTTTCTCTGTGACAGTTGTGTACTCAACACCATTTGATGTGCTCGATCCAATGTGCTCTGATGGATCTGAGTGGGACTCTCTATGGGCCAAGCTGTGCGTCGTGTCGCGTGTGACAGTTGTGCTAGGACGTGCCCACCATAAAGGGCTTCAAAGATAGCATCTGCTAAAATAAACAACCATCTCATGAGAGAGAGAGGGAGAGAGAGAGGGCTGTAAATTTATGAGCACAAACATGACACTGGAGAAAAACTCGGATTTCCAGACCAAATAAAGAAAAAGAATTCAAAGGGAATTTGGCAGCTGGCAAACACACATCAAAACAGAGAGCCGAGAACGTCTGTGTTTCGAGTCAAAATACTTGCACAGCAGAAGTAAACTTCAACATAATGTCTAATACAAAACTGGAAAAACACTCTGTTTATTTAGAGGCTATTTATAGGGAAGGTGCTCATAAATCCTATTTAATAAACCCAAAAGAACAAATTTAAGTGGACGATATTCGGGGGGGGAAGCTATATATTAAAAAAATGTCAATACCTATGATCGAACAGAAAGAATATAACAGAATATATTTGGTGACCTTGTTAAATTAATCTGGAGTAATATCATAATGTACACTCATCATTTTATTCTAGGAACCGGACCCCTGTGACCCTGCACAGGTTTATTTCAGGGTTATTGCATCTCATGGTGATATCAAATCAGTTTAAAAAAATGAAGAGAGGAAATCTTTGATGTAACATGGCGTGACAACAATTACCTGCTGCCATTCGGTCATGGTACAGTGAACAACGGTTATATGCACGACCTTGGTGCACAGCAGTTCTGTGCTTATAAGTGTCGTCCACTGTAGAAGTAAGAACAAGGTGTCCAACGCTGCAAAATACAACTTCTTCCAAGTACAAATTGAACCAGATGATAAAATGTTTTTTCCCTGCAGCAGTTCCTGGTTGATGTGACTTCTGTGCACAGACACAAAGCAGTGGAACAAGAAGGAGCCCTTCAAGCTGCTTTGGTTCCAAACCTGTTCACTATTTAACAAAGTGTTTCCATCTGCAATTTAGAAAGTCAGTTTTTGTTGTGACTCTGTCATGATTGCCACTTCGTCTCACAATCAATTTCCAAAGCATTTTCAAACCCCAACACTTGATTCTGCATCCCCCCAGCTGATTAACTGACCATCAATAGCTGAGTTTAACACATTTATGCTGGAATATAAAAGATAAAATACTGAGTAATCCATGGTACTGCCTGGGATGATAAATAGTTTTCTCCTAGTTCTTATGGAGGATCAGACATGAAAGAGAGTTCCAAAAGCTTGTGGTTCTTAAAAATGTTCCTTCCTTGACTTTAGAATGTCACCTTAGAAAATTAAATGCCATAAAAAGTTACACTTGATACAGTTAATGTTTTACATGTATAATTGTATAAACTGATACTTTACTGATCCCTTAAAGGAAATTACTTCTCTTAATTAGGCCTTTGCCTGAGGAGCAGCAGGCTGAGGCTGAGTTCACCATCTTGTCCAGAGACAATTCTACATGTTCAAACTGCTTATCTTCCAATTAATGGACAACCTTCTTTCCTTTTTGAGCCACGCCCCCCAGTAAACCAGGTGAAAGCATGAATGCAGTCTGCAATAACCACAAATTATACAGTTAAGATTCCCACATTGAGGAATCTGTAAGGGTCATCACAGCAATGGTTGACCCTGTATGGACCACCTTCATGGTGGTGGTACCTCTCCTATCCAGGAAGTGTATACTTACAGTAAACTGATTGATGAACGGAGCGATATTAAATCCCAGAGTCGGCTCCCGACCCTGGACAGCACTTTCTAGCAGCAATGTGTCCGACTCCACCAGCACGCCGTAAACAACTATCTTCTCAGGGAAAATGTGTCCTCCTTCTTCCAGCAGACACCTGACACAAAAACAGAGAAGTTCAAAGGAAAAATACATATATATGTAAATACAACATTGAAGTCAACAGCAAATACAGAAATCAAAGTAAACAGAAGACATTAAACTGGAAGCATGTTTCAAATCTGGAGTAAAACATCTCAGAGGACCACCACCATTTTTTTTGGGGGGGGGTTGTTTTACACTAAGAACAACACCAGAGAGACATAATGTGTTAAATGTTTAACTTTTGGGAGTTTAAAGTAATAAAAAAGCAACAGAAAACTAAACATCTTGAATTGATTTGATTATATGCAGATGATACGCTCCTGTTTGGAAACAATCCCAACATAAATTGATGAAAACAAAGGCTTGCGTCACGGTCTTCACCTGGCTAAGGAAGCTTTCTCCATCAGCTTTTGTCTAATGAGGCCACATGTTTCCACGCAGTCGAGGATGATGGCACTCCACAGCTTCTCCTGCGATGGTCTCTGTAAGGCCCCCTGCTCCTCTTCTGCGTGGTTAAGCCAGAACTCTAGATGCTGCTCTGAGATATTGTTAGAGACAGCGAGTCTCCTCAGCACTTCTTGTTGTTTGCTCTTTTCCACAGAGCTGAAGGCTTTCACGTCACCTTTGTGGGCCGCGATGAGGGAGAGGAGAGAAAAACCCTCCGACACGTCCAGCACATAGAACAAGCTGCTGCCAGCTGCTGATGAGGCACATTCTTGCTTGTGGTTTTGGTTTCTAACGTTTAACTGAGTAATTAACTTGGTTAATGCACCGTTAAAACACTGGTGGTAATCCTGATTGTTCAGAAGTGCCATTTCTGAAGATTCAAGGATGCAGAAGTTATCCGACCGACTGTGGTTTGTCTGGAGCGACGCTAATGCACTGCACAAATCTGCTTCTGGGTTTGGAACGAGGCTTCCAGAGTGCTGCGTCTCCACACACTCATCAAGCTGCACTTTGTGACCATCTCTCATCACAGCCATGCCGCTGAGTCTCAGGTAGGCGTCTCGGCAGGAAACTTCAATAATCAACTCGTCTTGTGGCTTTAGGACAAAACCTAAAGAGGCAAGACAGAAAACCTTTTTGACTCTTAATCCCACAATTACAACAGAATTAAAACAAACATATAACTAGTAGAATATAACATGCCTGTATAGTGACAGATAATCAGAACTATTAAGATAGAAAACAGTGAACTGGAGAACCTCGTAGTTCTCTGAGTTTATTATTAAATGGATAAACACACTATTTGGAAACATTATGCAAACCTGCGTGAAAATAAATCTGTTTATCATTTGGAATTTTTAATGGCAAAACACTTAGTTGTGCACAGCTGCATTAGCTTAGATTTTTAAATGTTTTCGTAACAATTCACAGGGAATCCATCTGTAAAAGATTCAACCCCAAAAACGAGAGGGTTACAAACAACTCTAATTCCAAAGAAGTTGTGATGCCGTGTAGAATATAAAAACAGTGTAAAGTTCACAAACTATATTTTTGTCACAATAAAACAAACATATGAGATGTTGAAACAGAATTGACAAATTTCCCTCATTTTTTGAGGACATCACCGCTTCTGCTTGAACATCAGTTAAAGATGGATCATGCAAAGAAGAAGCTGAATGTAAATATAATACAGAAACACTTTACACAGCGCTCCAACTGTTTTATTAAGACAATTAGCAAGAAAAAAAGATGTTGCTTTTGATGATATGATGCTTACTGGGTTATAAATCTGAGAGAGCATAAAGGGGGTAAAACTAACAGCATTTTAAAAGAGTCCAGGATTAAAACCGAGAAAAAAAACAACCACATAACGATGAGGAGAAGAAGAAGAAATGAGATTCAGGAGAACGGCGGATTAGAGGGGGATAACATCTGTTCATGTCAACGTGGGGCTCATCAGAGGCCTCTGGGGAAAAACTGCATATTTATTGCCTCTAAGAATTTCATGAACACTAAAGGGTGTCACAGACTATCGCTGCGCTCGCTTCACAGCGGATGTTGGTTATCACTGGAAAAGGTGGCATCTCCTTTGAAGTTGTCGTAACCAATTAGCAGAGCAGTGACGTGCTGCGCGAGCTGGTCTGTGAAATAATTCAATTGAAATTCAATTCAATAAAACTTTATTCATCTACAAGTGGAAATCCAATGTTGTCGTAACTATTTTTTGAAATCTATTTCCAGTCATTATAGGAGGTTAAAGCTGTGGGTGGCGGGGAGGTGTGAAGTCTGTTAGGCTCTGTCGTGATCGTAAACAACAGAGTCATCACAGGTTTGAACAGTCTTACTTAGGCTGAATAACTTCGGTGTGACACATAAAAATCATAATTTATATTTATTTTCCAAGTCTGAATATCTCTTTTTAAACTAAAAATAAAAATAACAGAAAGGTGCGTTCAATTTTAAAATATCTCAGTCGTGTCCATCAGGATCTTACGCATGGTGCTGTGGATGGGGTAGATGGCTTGTTCCCAGCAGGTGTCTTCTTGGGGTCCAGTAG
Source organism: Pachypanchax playfairii (assembly GCA_006937955.1). Classification (NCBI taxonomy): domain Eukaryota; kingdom Metazoa; phylum Chordata; class Actinopteri; order Cyprinodontiformes; family Aplocheilidae; genus Pachypanchax; species Pachypanchax playfairii. The sequence continues at coordinate 1,204,228 of SSNP01000062.1, forward strand.
ACAAACTGTTCTCCTCATCCAGGTGGAGCTGAAACCACACAGCCAGAGCATCCAGCTGTCCCTCTTGAGTGACAGCCAGCCGGATCTCCCGGACTTCCCTGGAGCTCAGGCCTTCTAGTTCCTGCAGGTTTTAGAAATGCTGTGGTTAAAGGAAGAACCAATAACAATATGTCCTGTGAAATTCTAATATAGTTTAAGATTTTAAGATCCTGAAGTAGCTTTACAGAATTCAGGCTCTGCATCCTTCCGAGGCTAGATTTGTTGGGTGGTTACATCAAAAAGTGTTTTAACTTCTTATTATTATAGTGAATACATTTTGAGCTCATAGGTAAAAAAAATCGAATGATGTTTTCACTCACGTGCACGTTATTGAAGTCTATGCTGAGGGCCGTGGCGGCCTCTGTGAGAGCTCTGTATCCTCCAGGCAGCCTGCTGAGTCTCTCTGTGGTGTATGGCTCCATAGAGTCGTCTGGTTCCGAGCTGCAGCTCACTGGACTGCGGAGTTCTCCGGCCGCAGCCATCGACAGACCGCCCAACTCTGTCACACAGAGCCTGCACGAAAGGAAAAAAACAAAATACAACAATGTGATGAAAGGTCCAGATGACTTGAGGTCTGAAGACAAGAAATGTTGAGATCCATACATTCAGACACATACAAACGGACTTCAGGAGCCTACCTGTGATGTCGGCGGATCTCAGGACACTCTACAGCCATACAAAACACAGTGGCTCCAGCAGGGATGACTCGTCCGGTGGAAGACTCTTCATCCAAATGATTTTTACCGCTCTGTTATACACACAAATAGTTCAGATGTGCTTTATCAGAAAATGCAAACAGGACACGTGGAATTTGGCATGAATCAACACCAAAAACACATCACGGCAATATCACTGCTGAATATTTCCATGACGATATCAGATGCAATAAATCTACATGTCCCCTCACTCCTTTCCTTCTAGATTGTTATCAAGATGTTCACAACACTTCTCATGTACTTTTGCGTCTCGGCCACCATCGTCTAAACAGAGTCTGGGCATCTGCAGCTACGAGAATCCATCAGACTACATTTTATTAGAATGATTGAAAAATAACAACCTATGACTTAGTGCAATCAAAACAGCCCTTTGCGGTACAGATGCTGCTAAGACAATAGATTTGCAATATTTTGTGCGGTCCTATTACTATCAGTACAGATAATCTCAGACTGAACCAAGTAGAGAAGAATATGTGGTGACCCAGTTTGACACAGCTGACAATAACACAGTGGACGTTTGTTTCCTGGACCGGTTCGGGACAGATCTACCTTCGGAGGCAGCAGGAGGTGGTGCCAGGCATGAATGAGACTCTCAATGATGCCCTCTCCAAATAATCCTGCATCCACGGTCTCCGTCACCACTAAAGACACCCTGCAGAGGATAGAAGATAACTCATTTGACAAAACATTTCTTGCAATTAAAAAAAAAAAAAAACAACATTCTACAAGTGTAATTCGTTAGGAAACATACCTGTGTGGGATGTCCCTCGGCACTTCCATCTCAACAGATTTCTTATGGAGGATCTTGATGCTGTCATTCATCCCATTAGCACTCACCACCTCACAGGCCAGTTCATACATGGTCTTTGACAGCTCACAGGCGAACACCTCAGCAGCCCCGGCTTTCTTAGCACACATACTTGATGGACAGAAACAGGACATTAGAATTACTTTATGTACCCAGTATTAAATAAAACCATATCTGAAACCATCTGAGGTGAAGGAGTTTGATCATGGAATTATATAACTTGCAAAAAAAAAAAAAAAAGCACAAGTTAAAAAAGCAAATAAAACGTTTCTATATTCTAGTGCATAATATCTCACCCAAGGATTCCAGTGCCAGTACCTATATCAAGTACAGTGTTGCAGCCGTTCTGTACGGCCTTCTGAATAGCTTGCTGGTACTTTCGGTTCCTGCGGTGGTCGTTGAGCATGAAGAAATGCCAGCGCTCTACCAGCCAGTTGGCCACACGGTAAAAGTTCTCTCTGGCTTCTTGGTAGTCAGGTCTCAGCTTTAACGCTTTATGAAAATGACCTGCCGCTTCATCTCGAAATCCCATCCTGGATGATATAAAACGAGGTTAAAAACGACAAGCTCCTCTACCAATGGAGCACAAACTCTGATACAATGTTTCAGTTTTATTTTCAAAGAGTACCGGAACAGGTGTTCGCCCATACTGTTGAGGATGACCTCATCGGCAGGGAAGATTTCCAGCGCTTGTTCGTAGCATTCAAAAAGTTCTTGAATGCGGCCTAAGGAGTCCAACTCCTCTGCCCATCTGAACAGAGTGAACCGGAACGACTCCTGGAAGGAAAAACAGAAAATCTTTGATTTTGTTGCAGCAAATCTAAATCCAGTGATGAATGCATGTCTAGTGACACAGTCCTGGTTTATACACACAACAATAAGTTATGTAAGTGATGCAAACTGATTATTTCTGTTTTGTTCTCCAAAAAAACAAAAACCTGCATACGATACATTACCCTTGCAAAGTCTTTAAACACAGGCGCAAGGTTGAGGACCAGAAGGTAATGCACAAAAGCTGTTCCATAATCTTGGTTGTAAAGACACTGCTGGGCACTTTCCAGGGAACTGGAGACCAGCTGGTCCCTCGCAGGGTCCTCCACTCGTCGTCGCCTTCGGGGCCTTCTGCCATGCTTGGGCCTTGCACTGGTGTTAGGCATCCCTCAAAAAAAAAAAAAAAAACATGAGTAAAGACATTTTAGGACATCGTAATTTTAGAGTTGGGTATACATTTTTCTTTTTATGTTTTTTTGTGTATATTAATAGTGTCTACTAGTTTGAAAATTTTATTCATACAGTATATATGTGTCTGTGTGTGTGAATTGGCTGACAAACTCGGACTGAATATTTTACATTTAACTTGAATGTGGATTTGCAGGCTGCAGGGTGAAATCCAACTCAAACCCTCGTTTATTCACTTACTATGAGTTGTAATATTTTACCAACAGAACTGTGGGATGAAAACACGCAAAGATGATCACTGCATCCAAAACCAAGTGGAGTTTTCAGCGTCCCCAACACGAAAACATCGTCATGTCTGCACACGTTCACATAAGTGGAAACAGTCTTAGAATAACTGCTCTGACATTTACTTTAATACTTTAGCCACGTTTATGTTTCTTTTTACATTTTCAACATTTGCGGATAAAGAAATAACCCATGTTTTTTTTTTTTCCCGTGGATCGGAGGAAAGTAATATCCAGCGGCACAATCTGAAAAGTCCGCGCGCAAAGCCGCACGGAAGAACACTTTTTTTAAATAAAGGTTCCGCTCGCGTTTGGAACGTTTTAATCATGGTCTTAATGGTTCTAAAAAAGGAATCGCATAAATTCACCACAGAAACATTTAATTAATAGCAGATATTCATTGATATTCATTCACTGATTGATCTAAGGTCAAATTAACCACGTCAGATTCGTCTGCCATTAGTTAGGTTTGAATCCCCTCATGCACAATCAAAGAGCATGAAAGATCAAGATAGTCAATTTTCTAATCTGGTTGAGGGAGTGTAGCTGCAAAATTGTGCGTGTCTGCTCAGGTAAATATATCATCTTTTTACTTACTTCTATCTATGCTTCAAAAACAACCTTTACATTTTTTTTATAGAAACGATTAATGAGTCTCACGCCAGACTGATAAAATATCTCCACCCCTGAAGTAGCTGATTGCAGTGAAACAATAAAAAAACAGATGTTTGCATACATAAACATATATTCTTTATGTTTTACGGTGTAGCCATTAATTCTACACCATGTATATCCTTATGAACATTACTACCTATCAGACTTTCTCTTCTAAGCATCATGTACTCTGGTTAGTCCATATGTCTTCAATTTGTCATGTGTACATAGGGAAAGAATAAGAAGAGGGACATTAAATATATAATATGCAATAAAGACTCAGTGGTCATTATTAGTATATGACACATTGTTCCTCTCTGAAATGTGCTTTATGACATGTGTGTATTCAGTAAGTGTGTCGATAGTTTGAGAGAAGGGTTCAAGTTTTGAAGAGGCTGTTTTCTGTTTTTTTATTTTGTGTGAGAGTTTCTGGTCACCTGCTGTCAATAAACATCATCTCAGTGTCAAATTTACTTTGCACCCAGTTGCTAGGATCTCAGTTACATGTGCCTAGTTTTTCCCCTTTCGGTTTTGTTTTTATTATATAGTATACGTGATGATTTGTTATTCAAAATTGTATGTACTTTCAAATTTCATGTTAAACTATCCTAATTTTTTAATCTGTATTTCCCCTCCTGGTGCTTTGCACACACACACACACACACACACACACACACACACACACAGAAATTTGGACTTCTGAAGACATTTGTTTAATTATATAGCTTGTATGTTTCATATTTTTTTTCTTCTGTTGGGCTTGTTTTTCCACTTGAAACTTAATTTTTATCTTGAAAATGTCACCGATGAATCTTTTCACAAACCAAGGACACGACATGTTATCGGAGCTATTTGATCTTAGCTGCTTTTTTAAAAATGAAGTATCCGCTAATTTACTTGACGTTATAGTTTCATCAAATCACAAAAGTACCTTTAAACAACGTGTCGTTTAAACCCTTCAGGGAGTTGTTTGCCAACCGCCATAAAAAGACAATAGAAGAAGAAGAACCCTTCAGGACTCGCCATCTTGCCAAGACAAAAAGGGATTGTGAGTGTACTCTCTTGAGCCTGTACACACTCTTTGGCAGTAAGTTTTGCTACACGCACGCAGATGTCAGCAGAGTTTCTCAATCTGTCACTTCAGGAGGTGGAGTACCTTTGATGGACAATGAAAACTCGGGACTCTGCAGCCAAGACTTTTTGACAACTCCCGTTTCCCGACTTCCGATGAACGCTTCATTCGATAGCGTATTGTGGTTGTCTTTTAACAATACCTGTTAGCATTATTTGACAGCATTGAGTGAAACAACACCCATGTCAGAAGTTACCACCATGCTAACCACCTTTAGCCGCTGCTACTACTTGACGGAGCTATGTGTTTTTTCAGCCTAACCTGAAAACCCTCCAGCGAAAAGAGCAACATTTTGACAGCCGAGGGCTTTTGTTTTAGCTACTAAGAAAAAGTAGCGTTTTGGCAAGTTTCCCGCTGTTGAACACGAAGCTATCAATCTGTCACACAGATATGGGACTACACCCGCTGGAATTTAGTGAGTGCTATCTGGACAGCCCCAGCTTCAGGGAGAAAATAAAGGCACAAGAAGCAGAGTTGGACAAAACCAACAGGTTTATCAAGCAATTGTACAAAGATGGGAAGAACCTCATCAATGCGACGCAGCGTAAGTTTGAAAGCTTTGTGAAGTTTAGGGGAAAACTGTTTTTAGTCATGTCCTATCAAAACCACCACTATTATAGTGCGATAAATACAACGACAGAAATCTGTGATGTGTTAGATTATTTTACAGTTAGTGTCATATGATCTACACATGTCATTTTTACCTGAGCAGGAAAAGGCGTTGTCTTTTTTAAAAAATTGTGTCAATATTTATTGTGAAATTTGAGGTCAGTTTGAAGTTGACACACTGGAAGCAACCTTTGTCAGCACCTTCAGTCATATTTCTCACAGTGAATTACATTTGAACTGGGTTAGAATTAGAATATTCTGCTTAAGGTTGTGAGCTGACCTTCTTAAAAGTGCATAGCGAAATTCAACACATAATCAGAAATGGACATCTTTCAGCATGTCCTAGAGGAAAATCCCCAAACCTTTCTTAGTTTCAGTCTAATCCTGGTAGCTGCCAGTCATTTCTTTGGATCTCTTTGTAAGAAACTGTAAGTATTTTGGTACTTTTTCAAGTGAATGAAACATTGTTATATTTCAGAATAGTCACCTTTCAGTGTGTTGCCTTTCTTAGTTTCTGATAAACATATTTCACTTTAAGGACAATCAGCATTCCTTCAAGATTTTTGAAGATGTTTATCTCATACAGAGATTTTAGTCTTCATGCAGCTTGCAAGATGCTTACTTTCAGTGGCATATTGAGGATACTTTCATATTAAAAAGGTCACCAAGGCATTTGCCTGACCCAGCAGCAGAGTACATGCATTGTAAATGTGACATTTAATTACCTTTTGTGTCCCTCTGTTTGTGCCTAACAGTTACAAACCTGTATGTTCCCACCTGACTGGAAAGCTCTGTCAGTTTTGGACACGTCATGTGTCATTTGTCTGCACATCATCACCTCCTCTGCATGTAGTCTTTGTTTTGTTGTCATTTGTTTGTGAAAAAGCTCAGCTGCTGTCGCTTATCCTGCACTTTATTACCCTTCTGGTAACACAGAAGCAAACAGCTGGGCTGAGCCGTCGTCTTCATGGTGTTTTCACACTTCTGGTGGCTCTTGTTACTTGATATCTACAGAAACTTTATCACATGTTGTCCACACTTAACTGGTGGAAAACAAATCATTAAATACCAGAGATGTTTATCAATTACCTCCCCTATAAATATTGATTTACATCCTAGGGCTTGTATATTTACCTGTTAGGATTTATTTATAGAAACATTACATTGGTTTGGTAACTCCCCCACCACCACGACCCACCCGTAGCATTGTGGCAAACTTGTTTTTAGCCAAAGACAGATGAGTTGATCCTGATGCATAGTTGCGTTGGTGTCAGCTAACAGAGGATCTCTGAGCTCCTGCAGGACATGCCATGTCTTGTGTTTCACCATAGTTTATGTGACTATGACCAAAATATGCAACAGCTGTTTGGCTGCAGATTTTTACAGCCAGTCCGATGATTTGGCCTTGAAATCTACAAAAGCTTCTGATCGTGACATTAAATAGGAAAACTCTGGTCATGGCTTCCCATTGGGACCATTGCGACATAATTTAAAGTTTCAGGAAGGAACTGATCATCATCTTTTTATGTGCTGACATGAATTTCTCTGTCTATCACATGGTGTCGAGGTTGAAAGTCTTGCCTTTAACTTCCACTAATGATGGCAAAAGAGTTTAACACATTATTGATTGTTCTCATCATGGAGCATTTATACCATGAGGCATTTTACTTTTGCCAACATATTTAACTTGGACATGAAATTATATCTACTTATGGGCAATATCCCCTTATTCCAATCAAATTAAGTAGCAAAATTATATATTAGATGACAGAATTGACAGGATCTATCATTCGTTTTGTGTAAAACCTTCACCCTGTTGCTTTGCATGGTATTTTCTCTCATATGATATAAAATCAATATGGCACCATAAATAATATTACGTAGAAACGGATACTCTACTGATCCCGATTGGGAATTTATTTCTTTGTATTTGACCCATCGCTGAGGAGCAGTGGGGCTGCCATCTGTATTAGAAAAACATTGGACAATTGTGACTTGAAACTGGTTTGATTTTGGTGAAATTTCTCCTTAGTTACAACTGCTGTTTTTGTATCATTATTTCCAGATTTTGTGATCTGTGCTTCAAACAAACATGAAATCTCTTAAAGTAGGATTATATTAATCATATTTAAATGTGGTTTCTGCTGTTGTTTTACCCTCTTCTCTTTTTTTCTAACCCCCAGTAGATTGTAAAGTTCACCATACTCCAACTCTTTGAAGTGTTACGTCATAATTTTTAAGAGAACAAAAAATACTATTAGAATAAAAGCTGACATTTCCACCTCCTAGATGCTTATTTATTAGGTTCAGTTTCCTTGTAATATGAAGGGAAAACATTTTTACTGGACACTTTTTAAACAGGTTTCTGTTAAAGCCTTTTTGGTCATTAATGGGTTAAGTAAAAGCACATAAAAGTGTTGTACATTTACACACATGGGGTGGAGCTTGGCTCCAGTGCAGCTCTCATGTGGACATTGCTCCTATTATGGTGTCCCATGGGAGTGTGACCATGATTTTAGATCTCCAATTCACATCAAAGATCATGTCAAATAACAGCATTTTTCTTCATTTAAATCAGCTTGTTTGCATCATCTGTGGCATCGATAATAATTCCATTCAGTTCAGTTCAATTCACTTCATATATCTCAAAAAACAACGTCTACTCAAAATAATGTACAAAAGCAACAAGTCCAGCTCACGACAAAAACAGGTCCAGGCTCAAAGCTAATTAAATACAATCAGTTCCATCGAATTTTAATATGATCAGATTTAAAAGATTTTGAAATGTCAGGAAGTAAAATGTTTCCTGTCTAAAGAAACCAGCAGATTGCAGCAACTCTTACTTCGACACAAAGTCACATCTGGAAAAAAGCACAGAGTGACAGTGGAAAGGAAAGACTCCCTTTAAACAGGAAGAAACCTCCAGCCGAACCGGGCTCAGGATGAGCAGCCCTCTGATCAAATAACAGAGACAGAGAGGACAGGAAAGAGACATAGACAAACACAGAAGGGTTGGGCAACTCATTATTTCTCTGGAAAACAGAGTTAAAGATAATTGCAGCAATAATAATTTATACAAACATGGAGGATAAAGTATGTCCTCAGTATGTCCTCCGGCAGCATAACTAAAGGGAAAGCTAAGCTAACCTTAACTAGCACTTGATCAAAAAGGAAGGTTTTAAGACTTAAAAGTCGACAGAGTTTCTACCTCACGGATTAAAAATGGAAGTTGGTTCTACAAGAGAGGAGCCTGATAACTGAAAGCTCTGCCTCCCAATCTCCTTTTAGAAATGTTATGAACCACAAGCAGGCCTGCAGTCTGAGAGCGAAGTGCTGTTAGAACATATAAACCTTGAATATTATATGGATCTTGGTTGTTTATATGGGAGAAGTAGTATTTTCAACTGTATTCAGGATTTTACAGGAACCCAGTGAACTGATCTCTTCTTCTAACTCTTATTAGAAGTCTGGCAGCAGCATTTTGGATCAGCTAGAGGCCTTTGACAAAACTGTTTGATCATCCTGTCAATAATGGGATGGGGGTGCAGGAGGTAGAATGGGTTGTCTGCTAACTTGAGGGTCACCAGTTTGAATCTCTGTGCTGCCCATTCAGTTTGCCATTGTGTCCTTGAGCCAGATGCCTCACCCACCTTGTCTGTTTGGTGATGGTGGCAGCTTCATTTCCTTCAGCCTGCCAAGAGGTAGCTGTAGCTAGATTGTTTTTTTTTGTTTGTTTTTTACCAGCAAGTGTTTGAATGTGAATTTGTAGTGTGAAGCGATATGCAGATTGAAGAGGGTAGAGGATCCTGGTGATATCTTTTATATGAGGGTTAAAGTCACATGTCCTGGTCAAAAATTTCACCAAGGGCAAAATAATGCCATCTAAAGTGAGCGACTGTGTACACAGTTCCATCCAAAAACAATGACTTCTGTCTTGTCTGCATTTAAACAGAAAATGAAGCATCATCCAAGTTTTTATGTCTTTAGTACATGCTTGTAATCAAATTCAATGACTGGATTCATTAGACTTCACTGATAAATATAAGTGTCATTGGCATAATCATTGAAATTTATCCTGTGCTTTCTTTGTCATTATTTAAATTAACACTCTGGAATCTATCAAATATATTTAACTCAAACCAAATTGTTGTTGTTCTCTGAATCCTGTTAAAGCCTTTGCAGCAGATAATTGTGATCTATCTATTGCATCAAACGCAGCACTGAAATCTATCAGGACAAGTTCAGGCACAAGTCCACTTACTGAGGCCATGAGAATATCATTAGAAACTTTCACCAGTGCTGTTTTAACTATGAAGAGCTCTCTGGCTGAGATTCCATGTGAATCACATTGCTAAGTAGTTGTGTGTCTTTGAGATGAGCTTCGCGTGATTTTTTACTTCTGTTTTGACCTCAGAGTGATCTGGTGTTTGGGCGGTCTGACGTACAGTTGTTATTTGCCCTCAGTCTGTCAGTTCCTCCCTCGACTGCTGCAGCTGGGGGAGGGTGTCCCATTATGGAAAGTCCTTGGTTCTGAGAGGAAACTTGGAAACAGTACTTTGGCCCATCGAGCCATGACATGGAAGTACCCACTGGTGGAGCAACATGCAGATGTGCTTCTGTTTCAGAGAGCTTCCTTTGCAGGAAGCGTGTCCTGTCTGTAGTACCCTCTCAAGTTCATTTCATTGTCTTTAGCTAACACGCTAACTGCACGTTTGCTTGTCCACTGAGTTTGGCTGAATTCTGTTACTGTGGCAAGAATCTGGAAAAACAAGTTAGGAGATTAATAATACGACCATAACACAAGGCGTTTTGGGAAATCCACTATGGAAACCTGGTGGTGTAAAGGTCTCTTTCTCCTTGGCAGATGGGTTAATAGTGGCTCATCATGGTGTACTTTGGCACACTGCTCCTGTCTGTAATTACATCACTTGTTCTGCCAAAGAACCACATTGCAATTTTTCATTAAAATTGCATTAGCAGAAGAGATGAAATAAGGTGGGAGGAATGCAGAAACAAGGTTACAAAAATCACTTTTTTGATGCAAACAGATTTCATCAAATTATTAATTGAATCACATTTTGAAATTATATTTAACTCTTTGACTCTATCCAGCCTCTTAGCTGAGCCTCACCCTGCACACTTGCTTATTTTGAAGATCAGGAAGTCATGAATGAAGTAATGCATGTTTGGTGGGCAGGGAGCTGAGTGGGAGGGGATGTTTGAACTCTGTTCGGTTGGGTGGGGAGGTAAAGGTCAGAGGAAAATGGAGCAGCATTCCAGCCTGGAAGAGATGGGAGAGTGAAACAGGAAGTACAGTGGAAAGGCACGCTGTGGAAATACAGGCTGGGCCAGTTCTGACCTGAGTGGCACTTCTGATCAAACTGTAGAAATCATAACAAACAAGCCGTTCTACACACGCCAATAAATACACTGAGGACTTCTTCAGCAGCTGACCTCTGACATGTTGTGGTTTGTTTTAGGAAAACTTTTGCAGCAGCATCCAGAACAAGTCATGTTATGTTTCCTGCTTTAAAACACACAATTGAAGGTTATAATAAAACTACCATGTTTTCTTTTAATATAATTTAAGGGATTGTTTTATATACTAAAATATTCTGATTGTGATATTTTGAAGCTTGATTGCAAATGGAACACAGCTGAGATGAATCATCGACAGATCGCCCCCTGGTGGCTGGCTGCAGTATAAACTTTAAGTTCTGCCCTCAATGTAAACAAATGGGATATTTTCCTGACAAAACCTATGCCTCCGATATTTTTTCCAGGTGTTGACTTCTGTTGATTCACACGTTCCTGCTGTACTACTGCACGCCTAAATATTCCAGTCGTCTAATCTAGTTGTAATTCCTTATGTGCATGGATTAAACCCCATAATTGTGTGCAGGTTTGTAGACAGAACTTTTAGCCCCATGTTTCTGGGACTGTGTCATTTATCTTTACTTTTGTAACTGTCAGAACTGCTGTAAGTCATTACTTCACATGATGCCACTTTCTCATCCTTAGAGCTAAAGTAAAGTGTCCCATAGTCACAGCAGCTTCCACTCCGTTGGGACAAACAACCTTAAAATATTGTTTTTACTCCATTATCAAGGCAACCAGAAAGTGCAGATACATTGGCCCCCGGCTAGAATGAGCATTTTCTTTGCTTACGTTTTTTTTTTTTTTTCAAGTAATATCTTGTGTTGTATCTAAGATAACTCGAGTGTATCATGTGAAGAACCTTCCTCACTTTGGTTTGTTTTTTTCTGAACAGAGACACTGATGTTGTTGAGCAGTAGTGTGTTTTTTTCCTCTCCCTCTCTGTCCCATTGGTGAGCAAGTTTGTTGTATCAGAGAGATGGAAGGTGGGATCTGCATGAGTCATGCTTCAAAGCCTGTACACGAAGGCCTCTGGTGCTCTGCAGAAAAACTAGCCATGTTTGACAGTTCCCAGGTTTACCCTGAAATGCCTTTCTTTAAAAGGCAAAAATCAGGCCTTGCCTTGGACTCTTGTGTGCCCTGCTATCTCTGTATGCTCGTGTGTGTGTGTGGTATTTTTATCGTGTAGCAGCTCTTTTCTCCTGGACAGCTACTATCATTTCAATCTGCAGTGCAGGCCTCTCATCTGAAGCTGTATTTATTTCTCCAGTGGTTGGGTTTAGTTGATCTTTGCAGCTGGAACTTCAGAGGAACACTGTTGTTTGTGTTGTTCCTCCTCTGCTGCATGTTATGTGATGTTGACTATTACTTGAACACTCTGTAAACAAATAACAGAACATTCCTCATGTTTTATGTAACAAAGCTCTCAGATTGCCCTCTAGAGTCTCATATTAAGGGTCCATCCTGCAGTCATTGAAACATTCATGCAGATGGGGGGGGGGTATGGCATATGGCTTTAATAAGGAGCTTGCATATTTATCCATTCACATCAGTGGTCTTGTAGTACTCATTCAGTATTCTTAACAATGTAAGTCATAAGCCTTCTTGTTGGAAATGAAGGATATGTTTGTTTGATTCAATGATAAACAGCAATATTAAACTGATAAATTCCTCCATTTTTTTATTTTATGCAACAGAATACCAACAGATACCAATAAAAGCAGCTTAAACACGAGTCTGCTAGTCAATACATGGGAGATTCCTTCACAAATCTTAGCAAATATCGTCATTCGGTCTGTGTTGTGTATAGTGTACAGAATGAATAATACGTTACAGTCTTCAGCTTCTCCTTTCAGCAGTCTGACATTAGTCAGTGTCCTGGTCCCACATCAGACTCAGTCTGTGTTTGGGATCTGTTAAGGTTTCTCAGGTTTCACTGTAATGTTGCCAAAACATGTTTTACTCAGTTTTGGAGGGAGTGAATTTTCTGTTTGTGTCTAGTTTTTTTGGATTCCTGCATCCAACCAACTTTAACATGTCTTTTCAACAGATGGATAAATATCTCACTGATCATTAATGGACTGATATTAAACCTCTTACACTAATGATTGCATAATACAGTGTGAGAACAAATACATTCTGCAATCCTGGATTCTTTTTTCATAGACAATGTTTTTAGTATGTATTAAGAAAGAACACGCTCATCTTCCAGTTGTTCCTCAATTAAACTCCTTCAGAGACTCACAGAGAATGTGGAAAATGTAGTTTATTAGAGGAAACATAAACATGAATTTATATTCCTATTAGTTTGAAGTAAAATATGATGTCACACAATTATTAAAGTTGTTGCTTATTAAAACTGAAGCTTATAAAAACAGAAATTAGTCAACAGTAAAAAAACATCTATTACCAAAGTCTTTTTTAAAATTGTGAAATCACATTTATCAATATTTTTAACATTCGGTATCATTTCTTTGTCTGTGAATTAGGCTTTATTCCCTGTCACATGCTCAATACATTCATTTCTACAAACCCCAAATACTTGAGATGTCACCCCTGATTTACTTTTAACAATGTGTCTTCAGCATACGTAGTTGGATCATTATCACCTGTTTGTGTTGTCTGCAGTCACACCACTTTACTATAAATCAAAGATTATTGTGGACTAACCAGACTCACCTTTTATGGACTCACACTCTGGCTCAGATTCCTGCCGTCTGTGGGGTTTAGTTCCTCTTAGATTTACAGTCACTTCAAAGAAAATTACTACATTCAGCACATAAGTGTCTGCTTCCAAAATACTGACCTGAGCTGGCAAGGCTTACATTTGACAAACCTTTTATTTTGAAATTTCCACCTGTCAGTGATACTTTAAAGCTCCATAATTACTCTCATCATGTTGTTCACATCAGAGTCACCTTTCAGAATTATTTTATTCATAAAGCGGAAAGTTTCTGTTGATTAAAACAAATTTAGGGATAAGATCTCATAGATTTTAGCATATGATTGTCCACTTTCTGTTTTTGTTTATCAGATGAATAAAATACAGATTACAATAAAACCTGTTCCCTTTTGTGTTAGGCTCAGCTGATCATCATTCAGCATGGCTCACATAATGGAGCTGTGAGCCGTGCTGTAGATTTAATCCTAAGCATGTGCTCTCTCACTCGGATGGCGAAGCTGCCGGGGAGTTTTGGACAGAGCTAAAATATAAAACAGTTGAAACGAACAAAGTTGAGAAGAGTCTGGCTTATTGTTTAGACATGTTATTGTAGTAGCTGTAATAAAAGTCTGAGATGAAGAGCCACCCTGGTATTAACAAGGCTAATAAAAGCATGTGTGTGTACCAGGAGATTTCCTGTCTGGACTCATTAGAACTTTCTGCAGAGAAATGTGATTCTTTCTCAATGATCAGTAAGAGATTGGTCTTCATTTTTAGCATGTTAGTATAGGAGTATTTACATTTAGACTTATAGTGCAGGTACAAGTCTGTTTTATTTTAGAATTTCTGTTATTCTATATTTTATGACATGATAAAATCCAACAAAACTTTAATAATCCAGGCCAATCTGAGGTAGAATGAAATCCAAGTACCGTGTTTAACTTTAAACCTTTCAGTTGTGTTAGTAACTTTAATAAATGAAGAGTTATAGAAATTAACAGAAAATCATTTCTAATAACATTTGAATGATATGACATCTCCCTAATGTATCTAATCCTTTAAAGAGGCCATTTCGCACACATTTCATGACTTTGTGGTTATTCTGAAGTATTAACCTGTAATATGAAACATTTTATATCTTAAAAAGCGGCTACAAAAACAAGCAGCAGGTAATTTACTAACGGCGCGCCCGTAAGAGAATATCGCCGTCAAGCTCCTCATTTGAATTTTGCTTTTTGCGGCAGTTAAAAATTATGCCATCAATCTTAGTAGATCACACGCAAATCATCTGGAGCGTAGCACAACAACGTGTGACAGTTTGTCATGTTTGCTACTGAATAGCTGCCCTAACTTTGCCTTTACTGATGAATACTAATGAGCATTATGATTTTCAAACTCAGGTGTGCTTGGGTCTTTTCGCCATCTGCTTCATTAAAGTAAAAAAAAAAAAAAAAACAGAAAAATAAGTTATTGTGCCATTTTCACACCTAGTACAAAACCAAGAACGTCCGTGGATCTAAAATATTCAACATAACTCTCAGAATTGTTTTATTTTTTTTTGTTTTGATGGCAGAACAATATTCTACATGTCAATCGACAGATTAGGTTTTTTTCTAGGCCCACACAGAGTCACATCTTCTTTTATTTTCACTTTTGCGATGTTTGACTTGCAGATAGATGTTTTTTCTCTTACATGTTACTGTGGTATATTCCACCGTGGTATACGCAGACCCTCTGTGCTTAACAGGATGCACCTCAGTACATTCGAACAGGATGTTTGCAATGTGGTCAACGAAAATGTATCAAACCACCTTTCAAGCCACCTGAAAATGCTTCTCTATAAATAATTCCTTTTGTAAAAGGCATCTTATATTACAGGTTTATTAAAGACAAGATGTGCTTTCTGGTTGGTTTTTAATTCTAAAGACAGAAGCTGACATTTATAACAGATTTCCTTTTGTGATCCTGTTAAAACACACTGCATTTATTGAATTTTTGCTAATATTTTAAATCTTTTTTTTTAGAGCTCGGCATGGCGCAGCGGCTATTTGCCCAGAGCCTGGGAGAGTTTAAGTTTGAGTACATCGGCGATGCAAAGACAGATGATGAGAGATGCATCGGTAAGTGTAGACTTTCTTCTTCAAGTGATGAAATGTTAACCACAGGTTTAGTCACCACATGGCATAGACGTGCATTTAAAGTTTTTATTTACTGTTCTTCCTCCACCAGCATATTAAGAACAGTTGTTTCTGTTCATTTATTAACATATAATCACTGTGCCAGGTCTTGTAAGCTGTGGGGGGTAAAGATATAAGAGGGAAACATTAACCTTTTTACAGCTTTAAAGTCAGATCTTTTTATTCCCACAGACGAGTCTTTGCAAGAGTTCTCCCTTTTCCTCAAAAACCTTGAAGAACAAAGAGAGCTGATGGTAAGAATGACCAGTTAAAGTCTGACTGCTGCCAGGGAAAATAACTGTGCGTGCGTGCGTGCGTGTGTGTGTGTGTGCGTGCATGCGAGTAACTAGATTCGTTTAAGGTAGAGGTTGTGTTGTCAAAAGTTCTCTCATGTATTTCTGTGCAACTCAGCAAAACATTTATAACAAGTATACAAACAAGT
The DNA here is from genome assembly GCA_006937955.1 of Pachypanchax playfairii. Classification (NCBI taxonomy): domain Eukaryota; kingdom Metazoa; phylum Chordata; class Actinopteri; order Cyprinodontiformes; family Aplocheilidae; genus Pachypanchax; species Pachypanchax playfairii. The sequence goes on from SSNP01000062.1 coordinate 1,220,306, forward strand.
AAAAGTAGGGTAGCAAAAACATAACTAAGCTTTTTCTGGTTTAATGAAGCTTTTGTTCCATCTGCTTGGTTGCTTACTGTACAATCAGTAATTCTAACTTGTACAGCTTGTATCTGCACCTGTTTAGTCCCTCAGCTTGTATTTACTCAGAAGTGGGACATAAAGAGGAAATGGGACCACGAGTGTTGAAACAAATGCACATGCATCTCTTTATGATCCCATTCACCTCAGTGTTTACCTGTCAGAGTGCTTGTTTTTCCCAAATGATTCACTTTATTATGATTTTGCATCTGACTGAGTTTCTCATACATCACAAGTTCAGAAAAGGCCTTAAAATATCTTTCAAACACACTTTGCATCACTAACGTTCAGCAGACAGAGTGAGATAGTTGTCTTAGTGTGCTATTACAGAAACACCCCCCGCCCCCTCTGTGCCTGACTCAGGGTCACTGTCACATCACCTGCCTGGGTGTGGCTGCACAGATTACTGGAGTTCATAATGACCTTGTTATACAGCAGCTTTAAATAACAAGCTGCAAGTCCACAACTCCTCACTCATAAAACCAGCTTGTGAGTCAAGTAGCAGGATCAAAGTTTGCTGTTTAAAAATCCACAAAAATCTCCCTCCACCACCAGGTCTAAAACTGAAATACTAATCCTTTGAACACCTTTTAAACTTGAATATTAGACTCACTGGCTTAACACAGTCCTTTAAACAGGGATGCACAGTTTACACAGCAGTGAGGATTTTGTATAAATGACAATCTTCTCGTAATGGCCATGTGTAGTGTCTGAGGTTTGGGTGAGAACCTGTTGTTGCTGAGATCACTGCTGTGCCAGACCTCAATGGTAAGCACTCCTCAAGCACATTGTGATGACATCACAGTGCAAAGGAAGAAAAAAGGTCATGCAAGCACAGACGTGTCCCGCCATCAGCACAGGAAAATTACTTATTACACAGGCATTAGGTTGGATCTTTAATTCACAGACAAACACTAGATATGTATTTAGTTCAGCAGAGAAACCGAAGCAGTCTTTAACTTTGAAACATGTAGTTTTAAGTTAAAACGTTGCACTTTGTACATAAAAGTCATGCAGTTGGTTTTTGGCTGTAAAACTTTAGCTCACAAGCATTTTAAAGATGTTAAATATTAACTTAAGAAAGCAAGGATTTCAGATTGAGTTTTTTTCACTGATGATGATGATGATAATAATCTGCTTTCCCTATAGATGAAAAACATCACAGAAACTTTAATCAAACCTCTGGAGAGGTTCCGAAAAGAGCAGCTGGGTGCAGTGAGGGTAACTTGACACTTTGTTGTGTTTGATGCATCTACTGGGATGCTCAGTGTATCTTAACCATTACAGTTAGTCCCTGTTTTATCATTTAGTGTACCAGGTTTAAATGAACCAACTCTTGTTTTCTTCATTCTTTTTTAAGGCGGAGAGAAAAAAGTTTGAAAAAGAAACGGAGAAGTACTACAGCTCTCTGGAAAAGCTTTTGAATATGTCAACAAAGAAGAAGGAGCCGCAGCTACAAGAGGTAGTTATCTTTGCCCCAGCTCTCTGATGGATGGGGAACTCACAGATAACTTTACCATCACAACAAAAACTATATTTGCCTTTAATTTTTTGTGTTTGGTTCTGTAAGGAAGTGGCTGCCTGCACCATCTGCTGAATGTGGCTTTCGTCTCTTGCTTGAAAAAGGAAACGTTTTTAGATTCTTTTTTTTTTTTTTTCCCATTTGTTGTTTTGGTGCCATACCACCAAGTGTAACCATGGTGCTGTGCAGCTTCTGGAGCGACTGTTGCTGCACAAGATGACAGAGAACAATGCTTCTGTGCTCGTTGTTTGTGCTGTCATGTGGTTATGACTCTTGTATCTGTGAACATTAGTTTCTCAGGCTCTGACGAACGTTGTTCTCTGTATTGCTTAAAAAAATGGTCCAAATGGTTTGTTCTCATCGGCAAGATTCCTGAACTGCATCAACACTCCATCTGCTGTTATACGCTCTCTGAACAGTGATTATATCATGGACACAAACAGAGATGAAGTGGTAGGCAGCACTTGATCTTTAGTAGGTGAGAGTTAGGTTCATGCTCAAATACACATGTATTTTTCCATATAATGTTCTTGGCTAGCAGAGGAGTTAACATTTTCCAAAAATGGCCCCCACAGGGACCCATATGTATTCTCTATGAAGGAATAATCTCTCAGAGTCCAATGAGAGGACGAATTAGCGTAAATATATCTTAAACTTCTGTTTCTGCACGTATGAGTGAACCATTTATGATATATATTAGTACAGGTTTCCTACAGTCTTTAATCATCTAGCCTTTGGTTTTTACTATTTTCCATGTTTGGAGAAGTGGAAATGTAGCGAAAATTCAGACAAAAATGGGACATTTTTAAATATAAATTCCTCAAATATTCCAAGTCCTTTTTAAGAACTTTGTATTCTTTATGTGAAAGTTTAATTTTAGCACCATGCGTGGCATTTTTGTGTTAAACACACCATAAAGTAATGAAACTAGTCAAGTTTTAAAGGATGTTATATCAGTGTAGACAGATTTATTTAATGTTGCACGTGTGGCATAAAACAGGTCGGCCACGCCTTCAAACTAACATCCCTTTTTATTTTACTCTAAATGGCAATTACCAAAATATTTTACAAAACTTTACATTGTCATAAACAAGATTTGAACAAGTGCAGATTATGTTTCCCAGTCATTGTATTGTTATTTTACTTTTTGTTTGTGGTCATCAGATTTTAGATAAAAATATAGTTTATACTCTTTGCTCTGTTCTTTTATGGTTTGAGTGATAATAAAGTTTAAAAATAAAGGAAATTCAAGGAATATGACTTGCAGAGCAGGTTCATGTTGAAAACTCCATAAAACACAAAAATGCTTATAAAAAACCAGGAAGTTTAACGACCTACATGCAGCAGAAGTTGGACAACCTGAAAAATGTTCTCCTGCATGTGATCAATCTTCCCAAAGTTCTTTATTCTTTATTGGGGAGGGGGGGGGGTCTTCTTTTGCACTTTCTGCTTTCTTTTTCCTAATATGTGGGGGTTTATGGATTTTTTTATGTGACTCAAGAGGAAAGTTTAGAACATATTATATAATATTATGTCTTACAACTATCTGAGATGAGATTGTTGTTTGGGATTTTTTTTTTTATTTTCTCAACTTATTTGTTAAGAAGCAGCTGAAATCTTTTAGAATAATCTAACGTCATGGTGAGAACATCTCCCCGACTGCAGGGTTTGAGATTGTTTCTTCCCCGGTTCCAAACGCTTGTCTGTGACTATAATTATCACAGTGTGTGTTCTCCACCTCTCCAGGCAGACGCCCAGGTGGAAAACCTGAGACTGCACTTTCAGGAGGAGTCACTTGATTATGTGTGCAAACTGCAGGAGATCCAAGAAAGAAAAAAGTTTGAGTGTGTGGAGCCGGTGAGTAACTGTGAATGTGGTCATGAGAGTGTTGTTTGAGGACAAAGTCTTATTGAATGTTTTGCATCCTGCGTTTCTGTCATGATGCAGTAGTGTTGCATTGTTAAAAGTTTTTTTTCTCCCCCCTTCTGACATCTCTGTCCCTGATTTCTTTTAGATGCTGGCTTTCTTTCAGACCTTATGCACCTTTTATCACCAGGGTTATGAGCTCGCCATGGACTTCGATCACTATAAAAGAGCACTGCAGATCAATATTCAGAATGTAAGAAATAGTCACATTTTATCTTGTCATTTAGATGCAAACTGTTATTTTTTTATTATGGCATGTGACTCAGAGGCAAAGCATCACATGCATGGACGATACAGTTACAGACCTAATGGTGACTCTGAAATTCTTCTGTCTTTTAACTAACTTGCTTTTTCAAACTTTTATCCTACAGTTGGTTTTACCCTTATTACAAAAACTCAATAAAACTCTCTAAAGAGGCCCCTAAGTTTGGATTTGCTGAGGCCTTTTATTTTGGAAGGTTAATTTACGGTGAGGAAAGTCACTTCCTGTAATGTGTGTGTGTTTGTTTTCACTGTCTCTCCCAGACGAGGAGTCGATTCGAAGCAACGCGCTCTGAGGTGTACGAGCTGAAGAAGAGGATCAGAGAGGCCCCACAAGAATACACACAGCCCAGCCCTATTAGTTTTGAAGGTTACCTCTATGTACAGGAAAAACGTGAGGCCTAGAAATCATTTGAATAATTGTGTTTACTTAAGCAGCACTTCCAGTCAAAAATACACTCAATACATTCAAATATGTTACACTCAAAAGAAGGTTAACTAAAGAAACTTGTTATAAAACTAGAAATAGGCGAGATGTGCTGAATATTTCTAGCAGAAATGCTGATGTAGCATCATCATTGCATGTTATTCTAATAAATCCCATAAAAACACGATAGTGATAGTTTTGCAGTGTTTTACAACCATGCTGATGTGTTACATATGTGTGTTGTGTCATTTTTCCAGGACCGCCTCCTTTTGGGTCAAGCTGGGTGAAACGTTACTGCACGTTTGTCAAAGAACAGAAGATCCTCCATTTGGTGACTTTTGACCACAGATCCGGCGGCAAGACTGTGAGTGATGACAAAACACGCCGCTGTGGATTTTTTACGTCACGCTCTTTTATTTAGCATTTTATTAATTATTTCTAGGACTTGAAACTATATTGGGTTTGAATTAAAACCACGTTTTGTTGTGCGTGTTCCAGGGCGAGACGGAGTCTGTCACTCTCAAGTCCTGTGTCCGCAAAACCACAGACATGTTGGACAGGAGGTTCTGCTTTGACCTGGACATAACAGACCGGTACGTTGAACCTTGTTTGCAAACACATCATGATCAAATAAAACGTAACCTTATTACTTTGCCTCGCAGGCGGCACAAATGATTTAGTAGATTCCCCCAGAAAGATTCTTGTAGTAATAACATACAACATTTACTGGTTCCTCTTTTTTAAGCATCCATGTAGAGCTCACTCACTCATAGTGAAAACAAAAATCTATCAACTTCCAGTTGTAAAGTTTATCATGACAGAGGTTATTCAAATCTGACCTCAAGTGTACAGATTCCGCCATGTTATTATTTATTAAGCAACTACAAAGCTAAGCGCCAACAGCTTGCAGAACCACCTTTAGCAGCAAGAAGAAGAGTTCTTCTGTGTGGCTTATCAGTTACGTATCATTGTATACTTCAGATAAGGGTAAAGAACAGATCTGTTTTATAATGCCCTGATATGTAAAACCCATTTCTTTTTACCATGACTGTAGATAAACTTCTGTTAAATATATTTATTGTGTTTTAGAGTAGGTTACTCAGGGTTTTGGATCACTGAGAGGATGATGGTTGCATTCATCACACCCTGCTGTAAAAGATCCTCCATTCTGTCTCACAACTTAATCGCGCCGAGGGCTTTCTCTGTAGTATTAATAGAAAGGAAATCTGAGCGTGTGCATCCATTCCAGCTGTTCTGTGTAATTTTATATCCATCTGCTCCTAAATAGATGGTTGTGTAACTGGACTCAGGTTTGTAGTTAAAGTAAATCCAAGCAGTGCATGTTCATTGACAGAGTGTATTTTATTTTTTGAACAATTTTGTTACTTGATGTTTGAACTTGATATACCTTCATGGCCTTGATATTGATGTGGTGTATGTCTCTCTCAGGCCAGGGACGGTGCTCACTGTGCAGGCCCTGTCAGAGGATGACTACAAGCTTTGGATGCAGGCCATGGGTGGAAAGGAACCTGTGAGTCAGCCTCTACTGTGTCACCACACCATGTCTCTTTCAGCTGTTACTTTGGTTCGAAAGAACAGTTATCTTTTAGATTTCTATATTTATTACTAATCATCTAACTATTTTTTTTTTATCCTATCTTTATATCATCAGATTGGTGAATATCTTGGGAAGGCTCTTTCTAAAGAAAGAGGAAGTAAGTCTCTGCTTGCATCACATTTTCTATCTATAAAACACTATTAACATTGTTTTTGGGTTTTTTTTTTATTCTTAATTTTTCTTCTTTTTTTTCCACATTTAGTTGATGCCCAGCTGGATAATGCAGGTTTAGGTTTTATGATGAATTCCATCTGTGCGATAGAAACGAGAGGTGAGTCTGAGACATATCTAATTATGGACACATGGACAAGCTCAGTCCAGAAGACTGTAAAGCATTTTGTCTGTGCAGGGTTTTGGTTTGTACACAAGGGGGCAGACTTTCTTCATTATTTAAAAAAAAAAAAAACAAGCAGGTGCTTTAGGCAGCTTGTGTTGTTGTCGTGTAAATGCCTTTTATTGGGTAGAGCTATTGGTCTAATGAATTAGCTTCAGTGCTCACATGATATTCTGACCTCATTTTCATGAGAGAAAAAAATGGCCTAGTTTCCTCCAACCTGTTTCTTCATTACTTACTTATTTTTTTAAAGTATTCATGTTTCTGCTGTATATATTTCATCCCCAGATCTTTGTCATTGCTGTTTGTTTTTCTTCTGAATGTTATTAATCTGATTACTTCTCAGGTATTAATGACCAAGGTCTGTACAGAGTTGGGGGGGTGAGCTCCAAGGTGCAGAAACTTCTCTCATTAATGATTGGTATGTGATGCGTTCTTCTCCCTCTCTCTGTTCTGTAAGTGTATTTGCTCTCATATCAGGTTTTTCAGAATAAGTTATAACAAGTTGAATAATTTGATGCAACAGACGGATCTGCAGGGGGTGTTCTAAAAAATATAGTGCCTAACAAATATTGGATGATTCAGCTTATCTGCACCAAGTTTTTCTGAAATACAACAAGTTGCAGTGAGTATTTGCCTCCAAGACAGCCAGACTCAGTTTGTCCTATTGGTATTCTTGGGCTTTTTTTGGATTTAGCTTCATCAACGCAGCACTGAGCCAGCCTCTCATGTGATTGTGGCAGGCTCATTGTGTCAGCTGCATTTCTCGATTGCCTTTATACACCTCACTTGTCTGTATTCCCTTTCAACCAGCTTCTTTCCTATAGAGCTTGTCCTCTGTCCTCTCTGTAGCTCTGTGTCTGCTCTGTGGTTTCCTGCTGTCTTCAGCAGACACCAACTCACTTTCAGCTCTGTGTTCAGAATGACAACAAACTCAGGCAGCTGCCAGACTGTCTCGGCTTCTCTCTCTCTCTCTCTCTCTCTCTCTCTCTCTCTCTCTCTCTCTCTCTCTCTCTCTCTCTCTCTCTCTCTCTCTCTCTCTCTCTCTCTCTCTCTCTCTCTCTCTCTCTCTCTCTCTCTCTCTCTCTCTCTCTCTCTCTCTCTCTCTCTCTCTCTCTCTCTCGCAAACTCTCCAGCCTGCCAACCTGCAGATTTGGGCTGTAGACACCATTAACACTTTCACTGTGAAAGTTTCTTTAAAGTCTGACTAAGGTAGAAGTTTTGATCCATCTTCTTGGCATTTCCCAATCTATTCAAAGTGAATTATTATTAATTACAATTATTAATTCTTGCGTTTTTCACAGATACATAATAAACATTTCTCCCAAAAAGTTTGGGATGTTTGCCTGTTGGATGAACCAAAAATGCACTATAACCTTTACAGCTCAGCTTAATGTGACCTGATTGCACGTGTCCAACTGTCCAGTGCTTCAGTACTTTTCACACAACTCAAAAACAACAAAAAGTGGGATATCAGGCCTCAGAAAATGTTAAGTTGACTTGTGAACAGCACGGGACTCTGTTGTCTAGACTGAGACATAATTTCTTGTGGTATCGTGACCACTGTAGTGGCTTTTGTTTCAATAAATAGTTTGAGATGAGGAAATCAGCTTTGCACACTTACTTTCATGATGTAATATCACTGTAGTGTGAACCTTTTACGTTTTCTATAGAGTTCAGCTGATAGCTACATATCCCTAACTTTTTGTGAGTAGTGAAAAAAAAACACTCAGTTTTCACTGAATGGCTGAAACAGCTTTGAAATCTGAAGAAAGACTTTAGATCCTACCACTCTCCTTCAGTGTACATCTGTCACTAATAAATCCACTATCTAGTTGTCAAGGACACTGTTAAAAAAAGTCTCACATCAAATTACAGAACAATGAAAGCAATCCCTATTGAATGACAAGCAATTATATAGCAGGAAGAAAACTGTAAAAGTGAGCTATTCCATGTGACTTTGTTAAAGACAGACAAATGCACAACCATCCCGTTCTGGGCCATGCTGACCCGATCTGTTCGGGACTGACCCGACCCTAGTGGAAAAGGGGCAAAAGAAAGTTGCTGTTGTTTTTTAAAGGCTGCAAAAAATGCACCTGAACTAAAGGTTTTACATAAAATAAATAGAAAAAATAGATTTTTCTAAAGAATCACTTGATGCATCAAACATTAGCAAATGCTGCTTTACCTGAAATTTGAAAAAGTCTGAAATAACAGCTCAGCTCCACAAGTGGTTGGTTGTTCTTCTTATTTTGGTTTGTTAACTTTCCCTCCTGAAATTTACTCTAAATTTAACTGTAATTCCATCCTTAGACTTTAAAATGACACAATGTTTATAAAGCTGAAGTTCTACAGGTGGTATTAGTTTTATTATTGATTTAATGAAGACAACTTATAAAAGAGTCCAACTTCCAGTGCACTAAGGCTCAATCTGATCGGTCTCTTTGTTCTAATGTTGCTTCTAACTTGTTAAGTTAAAGTCACCAGAAAGTACTAAGCTGTTCCTTTAGAAAGTGTTGTATAGCTGTCAGTGCTGATCAAACATTTAAGTGTTTTTTATTAAAACCTGACTACATGAGAAAGGCCTGTTAGTATAAGAGGGGCCTGTGCACATCCCATTAATCTTGAATATAGAGACACACACCCAGCTACAAATACTTGTTTTCGTAAACTGACATTGGACGGGTCATTTTTATAGACGAAGCAGCCAGAGAAACCCACAGTCCTCCTGCCTGCAATGCAAAGATGAAATTAGAAAATTACTCATATCAGACCACCTCCCATCCATCAGTGGGGTGACTCAGACCCTAAGAAGTATTAGTATCTTACACAGTCACTGCATTTCCACATCTTTCTTTAATTCATCAGAGGTTTCTTAAGGTGTGACTAAAGCTCCCTGAATTTTCAGCACAACACACCTCTGGAGTCCCTGTGGAGTCGGTGAAGTAGAGAGGGATTAATTAAACTTCTAATGAGTATAGAACTAGCAGCTCTCTGCAGAAACTCCCAACTTCTTTCCACATCCACTGGGAATACACTCAGCCTTTCAAGGCTACCAGCAATGCTTTTATCCTCATATGGCTAATTACAAGTTACATATTTATATTACTTATTTGAAGTTTCTTTGTTTGTGTGACATGTATAGGATAGCTGTGTATTCCTTTTTGTATCTTTCTCCTTATATATTTATTTGTTTATTCTATAACAATAATAATCAGTGTGATTTTTTTTTTTGTTCAGATGAGAGGAACAATGACATGGATCTGTCAGCTAGTGAAGACTGGGATGTCAAGACCATAACAAGTGCACTAAAGCTTTACCTGAGGTAAGAATTTGTGTTCCTGCATTATAAAAATATTCAAACACCTGGAAACTGTTTGCAATTGAGAATTATGTGATTTTTTTTTTTTTGGTTCCTTGACAACTTTAATACTTATGATGTTTATAATCTGACAAAATTAGTTTCTGAAGGTACCTGCTACCTGACATTTTTTTTTTTTTTATTTGTACTAGGGCTTAATTTTGTGTATCGTTTCATTATTAAAAAGACCCGACATACTCTAAATATTTACATAGAATCATTCGTTTGCGTGATCATATTGTGCTGCATCAAATCTCAGTGTTTTGAATCAAACTTATTGAATCTCTCTGGTACTATAAATTAGGTTGCTAACTTTTTGGGCACTAAAGTTGCAGGATTGCGACAAGCCTTTACTCAATAAATGACACATGTTGTTTCAAGCAGCCAACACTAGATGGTAGTCATGTGTCATGTTTGTTGATGACGCAGGTAGAGAGACCTATATGATACGTGAGGAGAAAGAGGGTGGACTCTTTCCCCGTTTACTGTTTCTAGAGATAAAAGGGCTAAAACATAAAATATTATCATCTGTGTCACCTGGACCTGCAGGGACTGATGTGAATAGTTCCATGTAAGAAGTTTTCCTCAGAATTATAGTTTTGTTATGAAGGGAGTTTATTAAGATTCACTTGCATAAAATTGTAAAAAAAACAACGTTTTTAACCACAGAACATGTAAGTAGTTTAGTTAGAGCTGTGTGACTGAATTTTGACACATTTTATATACATGAATTTAAAAATTTTAATGACGTTGTTGCAATTTACCGATCTTCAATTTGTTTTTATATCAGTGCGATTACATGAATACGTTTAACAGTCATATAATGTGAATTTAGAAGTATCCCTTGCTCATTGTTTTAAAGCTACAACCTTATATAAATATGGTTTCCATAATGAAACTCTGGCACTTACAAGGTCAACCAACTATGGCATTTGTTTACATTTTAATAGAAAAATTGGGTGAACTTCTTATCAACAGTTTAATTGAAGAGTTTTTTTTTGCTGCTTCACTAATACCTGATTATTTTATTTGATAGTGAGGTTGTTTTCAATTTTAGATCAAATTTGTGTCCATATAATTACAGGAGCTTGAAATTAGTGAACAAAAACTTTGTAAAACAGTGTGAATCTAAATAAAATAAAAGCTTTGGGATATAAAGATAAATAGTACTCAGCATTTTATGGAACATTTAATGCTAACTAAACATTATTCAGGCTATCAACATATCTATATTATTTTACTTGCTGGTATAAAGCCTCCGTTTCCTGTCAGGCTAAATACTTTTGGCTGTGATCCAGCTGCAGTGTGAATGTACCTTCAGATGAACTTGGCCGTCTCAGATGCGTGCGCCTTGTAATTCCATCCCCTGGCCTAGTCACATTAATCATTGGTGTGTGCAGCCCCTATAAAACAACGTGCCGGCTATTTCTGTCTCTCACACTCACTTCTACTTTCCTCCTCCACCTTTAATCCACCCCCATCACCTCCACTCTAATTCTCTCACTGTCTCTGTGTAGGAGCCTACCTGAGCCACTGATGACCTACGGACTTTACAAAGAGTTCATCAGCCCAGCGAGTAAGTTTCATCCCTGTTCTGATAGGAACCAATCAGAGGCTTGTACAAGTGCTATCGGTATTGGAAAGGCATCGAAACATTCAGTAAAATGTATTTATTTACTTGACCGAAGACAAAAATGAAAATCAGATATTCTGAATGTGGCAAAATTGAAACTAATATGAGGGTAAGTTGCAAACAAATTAAGACACTTTGTAACTAAATTGGGACAAGAACAATATTAGCATCAATGTCATGAAAACCTCCCAGATTATTCATGATTATTAACTCATGCAGCGCTGTAGCTTTTTAGTTTGTATCCTACAGAAAATCTCTGTATTTTCTCGCAATTTTGTGCTTCAAAGTTGTCACTAAAAGCTGCAGACCTGTGAGAAACTATCATCAGTAATTTTTAGTCAATTTTCATTTTTAATCTCAAGACTTTGATTTTTAAATGTTGTTTATTTCTGACCTTTAACCTTCCTTGTTAACTCCAGACATCCTTTTTGATGTACTTTCTGTTGTTAACATTTCACTAAATATAACCTCAAAATTGTCCCAAAAAATGGTACCTTCAGAAACATAAACAACTTCATTCTTTTCGCCCACATAACATCATTTTTGTATGAAATCTTTCTGAAGCGAGCCAAACTTGAATCTTATTACAACAAGTGCTATAATTGGATCAGGTTGATGTTTTTATCAGGCACTCGCAATGCCCCTTATAACAAGGGGGGGAAAATGGATTAGTAATGAATAGTTGTTTTTATTTTTTTGATGGATGACAGCATCCATAAGCAGCTTTTTTTTTTTTTTACCCCATGTTTAAATCCTTGTCGTTCCCATAGTAATGATATTTTGTGTGCTGCTGCGTAGGCGTTCAGATGCACGTGTGTGAGGAAACGTTTAGGAATGCTCTTCGAGGTTTTTAACTCGACCCTTTTTTACACAAAAGCAGCAGCAATGTAGCGCCAACTCCCATCAGCCCGTCGCACCTCATCCTCTTTACCTGAATAAGAATATGTCTTCCTGTGATAAGTAGGCCCTTACACCTGGGGTGATGTCTTTTTTTAATAAACTGTAATTTGTTGGGCCTTTTGAAGCGATAAAGGTTCCCAGTTTGTCTCATATGCTGTATTTTTACCCCAAAATCAGTCTCTGTACAGCTCAGATCAACCACAAACATACAGTGTTGCATCATCTGTTTAAAGTGTAATATTTGATCTGAACAGTTCTGGCTTCTTGCCACCTTAGGATCTCACAGAAATCCTTGTAGATTTAAATGAGTGCATGGCTGTTTTCTGCGTTTTGAACAGAGGGCGATAGTCCCGAGTCTCGCATCCAAGCCGTCCACTGTTTGGTCCACAAACTACCAGAGAGAAATCGACAAGTCCTCGGGCTGCTTATGAAGCATCTGGCCAAGTGAGTGGTCATAGTTCACCCAATCTCCGCCTCCTCTCTCTCGCTTCTCTCTTTTCTGCTCTTCATGTCTGTCTCCTCGTTCTCACTCCACATGCTTTTTCTCTCCATCTCCCTCACTCCCACTCTCTTCACTCCCCCTTCCCTGCTGTCACTCCATCTCTTCTCTGTCTACCCAGTGACTGCTGGCTGACAAAATTGACTTTTTTTTGCCTTTTCTTGGGTCCTTTTCATGTATATTCAAAGTTGTTAAAGGAGGCTGAATCGTGCTCATTCATCTGTTGAACAGAGGAGTGAAACCGACTTCTCAAATCATGACTTCTCTTACTTTTCACACCCCTGGATAGACCTCTGTTAATCATGACTTCTTTGGGTAGATGGGATAGGAAGACAGATTTAACAAAATAATGTTAGCCAACTTTACAAGGTTTTACCTCTGTAAGCTTTTTATAAACTAAATATGAGCAAATTGAAGATAAGTAAATAATCCCTCTTCCCCGAGGCAGTAAAAGTCTGGTGGATCTTATTTCATAGAAACCCTCTGCAGAATCAGGCACTGGTAAAAAGAAGGCAGTGCTATTGAAATTGAATTTGGATTATCCAGCGTGAAATTCTCCAGACTGGAGATTTGAGTATTTTTCTGAAGTTGGCGTGTGTGCATGTCCTGCAGGGGGAAGGAAGCAAAGCCAGAATTTCACACTCCTATCTGAAACGGTTTCAGAGATGTTATAAATGTGAGTTGTCACCAATGTTTTTGTCTTCAAAGGCATCCTTTGAAGCTATTTAAACTGTCTTTCCACAGCTGTGACACATATCATCTTATTTTGAGTGTGAAATCTTTTTGCATGTCCAGATAGTTAACTTGAAACAAAGACTTGCTCCTTTTTTTTTGACCACCTTAGATAAAGTATCATTAAGTGAGCATGTCCTAGTTGTGAAAGAGATGTGGAAGTTTGCTTTTTAAGACGGTTAAACGCTGGTTGCAGAAGCTATTATGCAAGTTGTTCACTTGCCCCGGCTTTAAACTAACTACAGCTGTTTAGTGTCAGCACTATTTAAACTAAAAAACAATCTATACCTATGAAATCACATATATTTTACATACATTTGAGTATATGTAGCCATAGTGCGGAGAATCATTAACTAAGGAAATAAGTCACATCTTTGGAGTTTTGCACATTATCTTTAGTTTGTATTATTAAATTATTTACTATTTTTTTTATTTAAAGTTATTGAAAGTTGGTAAGGCCCTCTGCATACTGAGACTCCTCAAGGCTCCTCAAGGTATGACATATTAGACTGAAGCTTTTGGAAAACTTTCTGTGTGAAGACACTGAGACACTTTGAGCACTCGCCAAATAGGTGACCTAACTCTTTTCATCATCCCAGGAAAATAACACTCATAATGCGCTATACATCAGTAGTAACTACCCACAGTGGTACCACCACATACGCCTACAACACACCACGCTTCAGGCCCTGCACTGGTGCAGCTCTCGGGCTGTTCAGAGGCAGCTCCATGCTAGAAGATCAGGCCACTGAATTCTACCCTGATATGAAGCCACCTCAGCCACCCCTGCTTCATATTCTCTATAATCAAGCTGATTTGGTGTGTGGAGTCACCACATTTTATGAACAAGATTCAACTTGAATGCCCCCAAAAGTTCGATTTTGTTCTCTGAAAGGTTCTTATTCAATCCCAACTTCAAAATCCAATATGGCTGCCCTGTGGATTAAAAGGAGTGATAGCTACAGTAATAAAATATTTATTTTAACTTGTTAGCTTGTATCTAATGGAACTAGTTTCATCTATAAGGAAACATGTTGCAGCTGATCCAGTTAAGTTGGAGATGTGGTTTCACTCTGAGATCCGTGTTTCAAATTCAGAGGTAAATTTAATGTTGTAGTTGCTGGAGTGATGTGTTTGTTTTTTCCCTCCCCCTACTAGTGTGGCAGCACACAGCAAACAGAACCTGATGACTGTGGCCAACCTGGGAGTGGTGTTTGGTCCCACGTTAATGAGGCCACAGGAAGACACTGTCGCCGCCATTATGGATCTTAAATTTCAGAATATTGTGGTGGAAATCCTCATTGAACACCATGAAAAGGTAAATAATACATTTAATAAAGAACATGTAGAGATGAAAGTTTCTGCTCATAAAACAATGTTTTCCTTGGGATATAAATTGAAACTGTTAAAACAATTAAGTCCTTTTCTCTGTGATAAGAACTTCTACAACATGTCTTATTTTCTAGGTTATGTCTGAATCACTCTGATGGATCATTTTCATTCTACCAGAGCAACATTTAGTTTCTAATTGAGTTCCTACTTGTCATAGCAGCTTAATTACTAAAGATGAAGTATTCTGGGCAACACAAGCTGAAATAAAAAGTTCCATCAGAAATCTCTGGTGACAGACCATCAGTATGCATCAGTATAAAGCAGCTTTGTTTACCAACCTGGGTGGTGTTTAATTACAGGGTACCAACAAACAGTAAAGTTGCAAGTGAAGCAAGAATTTTTTGAAGTCATGCCGTTTAATACAGAAAAGTAATTTTGTATGATAAGTTTTGCATTTTGCTCTAAGATTACGACTCGCTTTTTAACATAATGAAAGGGATAGGGACAGATAATACTGCAGCTGAATACATTTTTATCAGGATTTTGTATTTGGGTAGATAAAATGCTCCTTTTTTTTACTGTTTTTATGTGAATCATTTGTATTAATAATGCTTCTAAACTCGCTGCTTGAAGCAAATGTGTTTATTTCTTTTTAATAGTGAGCAAAAGTAAAGTTCTAAGGTTGTGAGAACTTTTACTAAACATCAGGGGCACCATTATGAAATTGTTTGTAGTTTGTCCAATAGGGGGAGCCCTAAGTGCTTAAACCTGACTTTTTTCTGGATGTTCAATATGGAGATAATTTATTCTTTGGAGAAGTTTTAATATTTTCTTGCATTTGGAGGGGTCTTTATCAGCATAAATGTATTTTACAACATGTAGTTTAACACTTTGTTGTTAGCAGTAAATTATAGAAGTGGATAATTACTTTTTTTTCCAAAGACGAAAAGGTCTGAGATTAGTTTTCTAATCGGAGCAGTGCTGGATTCAGCATCAGATGAGATCAGCAGTGGATATTTTTCCACTTCCAGCCTAATTAAATCAAATATTAGATGCTGCATGGAATGTCTTTACCTGGGCTCACAAATCTTTAATTACTTGTGAGTAAACTCAATGAAATTCATCAGGGTTATATAAATGTGCTAAAACAAAAAGCAGCAGACTTGTGCATGCTGCTAGTGTACCCAGAGTGTCCAAAACCTGGTCTGCTGATAAAAGATGTAGAGTGTTAGAAGGAAGGCAGCAAGAGCATTTTGGAAAGTACAGCATGTTAGAGCAGAGGAAAGGCTGAGCAGACAGACAGGCATTAACTTTCCTCACAGCTGAGTCCCACTCCAGACTGTTGATACCCCCAGATACCAACAGTAGACTCTGTTTTACATTCACCTCCATGTGCAGAGCAAGGCAGCACAAACTCTCAGCCATATCAGATTTCTCACTTTTTTTTCTATCTGCCTCTCTTCTACAAACTTTCTCTCTCATGCTCTCACTCCTCTGCGTCTCTCCAATTCACACTCTGTCTTACTTTCTCTGCCACTTTCTCTCTTTTCCTCCCTCCCTTCCTCCCTCCCTCCCTCCCTCCTCTTCTCATCTGTGATCCTTTCTGAGACTCTGCTGAGACTTCCTCTCCTCTGTAGCCCTATTCTCTTTCAACTCCACATCTAAAGTTTATATGTAAACACAGTCCAGTGTAAACAGGCTGCACCACTTGGCCAGCCCTTCTCAGGTCCTATCTATCTATCTATCTATCTATCTATCTATCTATCTATCTATCTATCTATCTATCTATCTCTATCTATCTCTATCTCTATCTCTATCTCTATCTCTATCTCTATCTCTATCTCTATCTATCTCTATCTCTATCTCTATCTCTATCTCTATCTCTATCTCTATCTCTATCTCTATCTCTATCTCTATCTCTATCTCTATCTCTATCTCTATCTCTATCTCTATCTATCTATCTATCTCTATCTATCTATCTATCTCTATCTATCTCTATCTATCTATCTCTATCTATCTATATCTCTATCTATCTATATCTATCTATATCTATCTATCTCTATCTCTATCTATCTATCTCTATCTATCTCTATCTATCTATCTCTATCTATCTCTATATCTATCTCTATCTCTATCTCTATCTCTATCTCTATCTCTATATCTATCTCTATATCTATATCTATCTCTATATCTATCTCTATATCTAGATACTTTTAATGCTTGAATCAATGTTTTTTTTCCCTATGAGCACACAAACTGTGGCAGCAAATACTTTTTCTACCTAGCGCTGCATTAAAAACTGCAAGTTTTAAAACTTGTGAGGTCGGTTAAGGATGTGGAGTTTTTTGCACTCTGTAAGATGTGTTGTATTGTGCTGGAAACTTCCTTACTTATATGTGCATTTAGATCTTTGCAGATGCTCCTGACTTGAGCTCAGTCTCGACTGCTGGCCCAGTGTTTTCCGCTCCCACAAGACAATCCAAAAAACAGAATCGACAGAACCGACCCTTGGCTGTCTACAACCCACAAGTTCTTGACATTCAGAGTGGTAAGATATTTGCAAATTTGCACTTGTGTCTTTTTCACTGGTTTGTTCAGGCAACGATGAAAAGCGGTCCCATATTTATTCATTTACAGAGGGCAAGAGGAATCGGAAGCAACAAATGAGAAATGCATTCTCATTTTAATGCTGCATACTAATGAAGTGATGGTGAATCTGCCTGTGTGTGGGGGTATCTGTGTGTGTGAAAGTGTGTTTGTCTGTCTTTTGATTTTCTAGACAGCCGTTCATCCATTCTGCCTCACACTTGACAAATGCATTGCTGGGGACCCTAAGAAGTGTGGAGTGTGAAGGAGTTTGGATGAGTGACTTTAATACTTTCATTTAAAGGAGTAATCTGTTACTCCTTCAGACCTACAGAGCATTGATGGTGCTGACACATTATACCTGATTATACCTGTTTTAAGTGTTTTAATTCTGTTCTTCAGGTCAATTCTGATTGGTTTTGGGATTTTTTGTTTGTTTTTTTAATCAATCGCCACCTACAAAAAGCGGGTGAGGATGTTTTTACATCTGTGTGTTCAGTAGCAAAATATTTCATGAGACAATCAACAGATTTTGATGAAACCCAGAAAGTTCTTCATTCATCTAAAAGTGATTAACTTTTGAGGTCAACCTACTTCATAATAGCTGCCACAGCTAATTGACCTTAGGTTAGGGCTGGGCGGTATGGCAAGTTTTTGATATCACAGTTTTATTCTAAATTTAAATCGGTTACGGTTTTACGGTATTTGACGTATGTTTTATTTTATATGACCAGTGCTACCCACATTATCTTCTAATAAGTAAAGAATTACTGCATTTGATTGGCTTTAAATACTCAATTTTGCTGTCATATGCACGGCACAGTGTTTTTGTTGCACAGCCTCTTCAAGTTAAGTTGCTAGCGGCTAGCTGCCAGCTAACGCAAAGGATAGTTGTGGTCCAAGTCTGACCTTCTTAAGCAGAAAAAAATTCCATACTACAGACGTGGCTGCTCTTTTTGGAATAAGTTTTTCTGGGTCAGTAACCTGTGAGTTGCTGTTACAGCCCCCGCTAGCAGCCATTCTTTATTCAAAACTTTATTTTTCACCTGTGGTCTTCGCTTGTAGCACTGAAATCGGTGCCTGCAGAAATACGTTACCACTGCCAACGTTCCGGACGTTGTTTTAGCTGTTCACAAGTATAGTGGTATGTGAAATATTCATATCATAACCAAAATAAACAATGTTTTTTGGTACAAACCAGTATACTGCCCAGCCCTACCTTAGGTTTCACAAAAGCTGCTTTAACTCAGTCAAATATACAGATATTGAGCTAAAGTTTCATAAAGTAGTAGGTGAAAGTTATTTAGAACACATGAGGTCTTGATTTAGTTATGATGGCATCAGACTGTTGTCTAAACTCTCCTTAAGCACACCCTGATAAATTCTCAGTGGCTTTAGGTCTTAGTTCTGTAGTATTCAGTCCATGTGAAAATGTTATCTCATGCTGCTCAACCACTTATTTACATGTCATCCCACATAAGCCCTGTACTGTTATTTATTAAGAGAAAATTTGGTTCCTTAAACAAACATCTCACAGGGTTGTTTAAAGCATGAGAAGCTGCTCATTGTCTCAGTTCTGCTTATAACTTTTGTTGTTCAGACACATTAATCACTGCAGAACCAACAGATGCTTTTTCCTGTTTGTGCCCTTGAAGTTTTGTTCCTTTTTCTGGTTAGCAGTATAAGTATGCAGCCTCACTGTTTGTCATTCTATCGAGGAAATTCATTTACAATCACTGAAATATTACTATCTTTATTAGGGGTATTTCATTTTATGAGAGGAAGTTTAGAAACATTGTCTTCCATGCTTTTCAGACTGGTTTCATGTCATGGGGTTGCGTGAAAGCTCACGTTTTATTTGATCTTTTACCCTTTTTTTTTCTTGCCATAAAAACTTCTAGGTGGAACTTATGTTTAGTTGGTATTGTGACGCTGCCTTTTTTTGGTGTTTCATAAATTATTTTAACAATGCAGTGGTCCACTCTGCGAGAGTGAATCCAGTTGATGCAGAACCGTGATGGAACTCACAACAATGTTATTTAATGTTTATTTGTAAGAAAAATACTTCAAGCAGAAAAATCTGTTAAAAATAGTATCAATTGAAGAATGAAGGACTAAATCTGCAGTTTTGATAAAACCAAAACCAGTTTGCCTCCCTAATGGAATTAATATTTCTGACAGATATCTACACTTGCACAAATTGGTTGCTGTTTTTTAAAAAACTGTATTTCTATTTTATAAAAACCAGAGTCAACATTCAGCTTCTATTATTTTTTTCTTCATTTTGAAAAAGCTTAATTCAAGATGAACACAGAGGGTAAAAAACACACGAAAAATAGATCACAAATTTTTTACGTAAACCCTTACCTTTTATTCATTAAAATTTTCCTCCAAATACTCTGAAATGTGTATTGTTTCAGTCTTGCTGTGCCTTTTATTTACCATATTTCTAATAAAAATCGACATTTTTCATAAAAGGAGGCAGAAATGCAACATTTCATAAAGGAACTGTGTTTGTCTTAAACAAACTAGCAGCTGTGTGTATCTTCCTTTCATTCAAATACTCATTCTGTCTCTTCTCTAGTGACTAATACGAAGAATAGTAGTGTCTAAACATGACACACTGAACTCTATAACTCCTCTCTATAATAACATATCCTTGTAAATAAAAAAAGGAGGTGGGAAGAAGGTTTTGTTGTGATTCATCAGGAAAGTGGATCACCTGACCTACAGACCTAAAACCTGCAGGTTCTGATCCCTGACTACAGGGACTAAAGGGGTCTAAATCTGCTGGTGCCCCTCTTTGGCTTTTTCCTGTGGGTTTATTTAATATCAGAGAATGAAAGACGTAATCCTTTTTTAACTTTCGTGTTCCTTCATGGGGTGAACAGGGTGAGGACGAAAGCAAATTTAAGGATGATGAAATGTGTTGATGTAAACAGGCAGCTTTTATGTTATTGTTTTATTGTCTGTGTGTGATGCTGCTGGCGTGACTGTGGAACATGTGGAGAGAACTGAGTGTTTGTGCTCAGACGTCAGTGCAGATAAATCATATGATTTACAGCAGGAGTTGGTTACATTCATCGTATTTGTGTAATTAAATTGTTCAAATGGGTTAAATATTTATTATCATTTATTACAATTAAATACATATTTTATTATCTGCTCTGAAATTAGATGCTTCCAACTTTATCAAGTGTTGATTAATATTTCTATATGAACATTTTCAAGTATAGAAATCATTAAAGCCAAAGAAAATAGCATTTTAAATGAATAAAAAAGTCTAAGGTTTAATTACTGTGATGCCCTTTTGCATATTTCACTCACAATCATGTTGCACTTTAAAAGATAAAAGAACCATGTCTTCTATCCTGTTCTGTTCTGTTTTAAAAGGGACATCAACATTAACTTTATCACATCTGCTTAAATAACATGTTTTGACAGACGTTAGTATTAATCAAGTCTGACTGATGAAGTCATTATTCAGCATTTTAATAAACCATATTATCATGAATTAGCTATAATTGATTTAATGTTTCACAGTGGAAAAACCAGTAAGAGGACGTCAGCTGTATACTTTTTTTCTTGTTTACCAGCAATTGTAGATGGATCTAACGCAGATGAGACGTCGATGGGCAGCAATGAGTCCGTATCATCACAGTCATCTTCAGCCTCAGCCTGCGAGCTGCCCTCAGAGAAGTCCGACCACTCGACTCTGACGGCCAGCCTCAGCTCAATCAGCAACTCACAGTGAGCGCTTCTTTATGCTTTTATTGTGATGCACGTTGTGCTTTCATTTGTTGTGGGGAACTCAACTCTGCTTCCCATGTTGGCGGGAGCTCCCATGGATCCTCTGGATGTCTGCACATCAAAAAGTGGTTTCAGCCCTTAAACTCTTAAATGTTGTTGGAAAAATGACATAAAAGACTGAGAGATTTACTGGAAAGCACAACAGTGATAACGTTATATGAATCCGTGGCATCTTTTGGAATCCCAGCTCATAGAAAAACACTGAGATTAACGCATCTTTTTTGCTACAGCGTTGAACAGAACTATCTTTACTGATGGTACATCCTCAAAGTCGGCAAACATTCTAGTTCTGACCAAGATAAACTTAGATGTTTTCAGAAGATAATATAGTTTCTGCTTGCTGTAAGAGTTTAATATCTCAATTTGACTTTTACGTTCTTTAAGAAAGTTGCTAAATGAATGTTGAGACATAAATAATTCTTGATTTACGAACAGAATCACACATTCACAGGTGAGGGGAGGCTTATCATGGCCGTACTTCTTGTTTCTGCCCTTTATTTGATTAGAAAATATTTTTTTAAAAATCTGTCTTTTGGTTTAAAGACAGAAAATATATTTGAAACACAGATAAGTGGAAAATTCTGAGATTTATTTCATGCAATCATCATCAGTTCTTTGTTTTTCACAATGACAGGTGAGGCGCAGGTCTCTGATCACAGGTTAGAACTGATGGAGCAGAAACAGGATGTGTTGAACCTTTTCAGCAAAACAATCAGGATTTCAATCTAGTTTTTAATCTCAAATTAAAAGGAAATTTATCAAGAATGTTGGTCTGTATGATACTTTGGTCCTAAAGGGTTAAAGTTGGATAAAACTATAGATTGATATTCAGACGGGAGCTTGAAAGCAGGTCTCTGAGTGTGATAAAAGGAACTTTCCTGTGGATGTTCAAACAGGAAATGTTTACAGTATTTTTTATGAGTTCCTTCTTTCCTGCTGTTATAAAACCCATATTTATTAAGGTAAAATAATACATATTACATTGAGCCAAAGTGGTTCTAATAGAACATTTTTTTTAAATGAATCATTTGTGGTATGTAACAGTTGCTATGAAAACTATCCGTTCATACCTTGAAGCTTTGCTGTGCATTTTTCCAGCCCTTTCTGTCTGTCCTCTTCTTTCCGTCTAAGTCCCTGGTTCTTTTTGTTGTTTCCAGCCCAGAACCTACCTTGAATGCTGATGTGAGAGATGAATTATTGGGTTATGCTGCAGATGTTAGACTCACTGCTGTGTCATGTCTACAAATTCACCTTGAGATCGACTTGTCTCTCATTCACTGTCTCATTTTTCTTCTCTCTTTGCTGAAACAAAAAAAAAAAAAAAAAGTTGTGCAATTAAAATGAATCCATCTCACGACTCGACAGGCCAGCGTGACTCCTTCACTCTCTGACCTCTGTGGGTGCATGTATGTAGGCATGTTTGTTTAGATTATTTTTGACTTGAATAAAGACACATGACTTTATATAGGTTATGTAATCTACTCTTTTTTTCATTTTTTTCTTCGGCATTCTTTCCCACATATGCAGCATCCTGTTGGAGGACGGAAGGATCGAGCGGGAGGAGGTCGTAAATCTCAGCTCTTATTTGTTTGGGAGACAGGTGGCCGTGCGTTGGCCGTGTAAATCGTATTGACACTGGAGCGATATTCGTCTTGTTTACCCTTATAGCTGCGGCCCCCGTCCCTTTATGAAGACTTGCGCCATATGTCACAGGGTGTCACCCTGGCTTTGGTCACTCATAAATCTTAGCATGTGAGATGGTAGAGACCTGTTAGCGCAGCACCTCTCTGGCGTCGAATCCAAGGATTCAGCTTCAGTAATGGCCAAAATGAGCAATTTCTAAATTACTTCCAGCCTGTCTCTGAAATGTGATCTCTGTTCTTCAAAAACACCCCTGGACAACAGCACATTTTAGCTAGTTTCTTGTGAAAAATCTGCAACCTCATACTCAAATGCATCCAGACTTTCAGTATCCTCCAATAACACTTTGTGGATGGACTGTGATTTATCATTCCTGGGATTTTCACTGACTCGTCTCATTTCTCCTCCACAAATTCAGTCACAGCTTCTCCCAGTGGCTCTGTTGCCTCAAGTTCTCCCAAGTTACTATGTTTCTTCTTCTTCAGCGCTGTCCTCTCCAGCTCTCCTGCTCTCTTACAGGCAGACAGCTGTGGATCATAAGATTGTGGATCTGAGCTGATTTCCTGCTCACCCCAAACTGGCAGTGGCCGAGTGAGCAGCTTGTCTGTAGGTTTGATCCTACTTTTCTACTGGAAGCAGATATAAATCCCACCGCTGCCCATTTTTTCTTCGGTATAAAGGAGGATGATGGCTCATCCCACAAGTCAGATCCTCACTAGGATCAACAAGGCTTTGACGCCCGAGAGTGAAATTCCTGCAGTAATGAGAAACAGCAATTTTACTTGCGCAGATGAATTCTTCTTTCTAATAACCTGGCTGCTTGTGATAGGGTGTGAAACCCCGGCGTTTAAATGATGAAGTAGAAAACTTCTCTGCTTTATTGATTAATTTTGAGGTAATATAAAGTTTCTTCTATGCACACATTCAAAAATCCACTGATAAATAGTACCAGAATGTGGAAGGAAGTCCTAACCTGTGTTACTTCCAGTGTTTTCAATTTTTTATCTAATTATGTTTACTGAAAAAGCTTTGATAAGCCTGATGAGTCAAAAAAAAAAAACAATTTAGGATTGATTCTATTTCTGATGAAGGCAATTTCCTTTGCTCTGATTGGCCGGTAATTTTGCAAGCAGTTTTTTGATTAATCCATTTTAGCTTCGATGTATTTTAGAAGTCTCTAAATAACATCATGAGGCACCTTTTGATTCTTCTGTTTTATGATCATTTTAATATCTAGAATAAAAAAAAAAGACTTGTTAAATCTGCCTTAGTGCTCTGGGAAGGTTTACTGTGTTTCACTAAGGTTTTGTGCTGCAACATTTTACATATATATATATATATATATATATATATTTTTTTTTTTTTAACTGTTTCTCAAAAAACAACAAGCCTAACATGGTGCTCTTCCTTACTGCAAGCACAGAATGAGAGGAGCATGTGCTGATGCGTTGCATTAATTATAGGAATATGGACACATTGTAACTTTACACATAAATCAGATATCTTAGTGATGGGAAGCATGTCTCTTGTTGTCTCAGCTTCTTTAAAGCTTCTAAATATCGCTTCATTTAATATCACAGAACCTTCGATTTAAACCTTTAAAGCAGTTAGGAAACATTTATGTGTTTCATTCTGGGTTTTAAATCTGGCCTGTACCACTGC
The DNA here is from genome assembly GCA_006937955.1 of Pachypanchax playfairii. Lineage (NCBI taxonomy): Eukaryota > Metazoa > Chordata > Actinopteri > Cyprinodontiformes > Aplocheilidae > Pachypanchax > Pachypanchax playfairii. The sequence continues at coordinate 1,244,631 of SSNP01000062.1, forward strand.
CACTATCACTGGAGCATCTGTCCCCCTTCTTTGTTTCACATAATGGTGTGATCCTAGTCTGGCTTTGCTTGTGATTAGCTGCGCAGCATGCCTATCAATATTAAGTCCCGCCCCTGACTGAAGGGATTTTTATCTGAGTTGAGCTCTGACTCTTCTGACTCTTACATACAACAACACATACTAAAATATGTTGCTCTGACCTTTTTAAAGAACGGCAAAGTGAGAGCGGGAAAAACGAGCTGCAGCAGACAAGAACTTATGTGATGATGAAATTCAGTTGCTTTTATTGTATCGAGCCAAATAAACCAAACAACTCACTTCTGAAATTTTAGTAAACAGAGGACAATGTCCTACTAGAACAAATGATTATTCTATTTCGACTGTCTTTAACCTATTCAGTCACTTCTTGACCCTTTCAGTCATCCTGTTTATTATATTTATATATATATATTATATTTATGTAAAGAGAAGCTTGAAATCTCATTGTATTTTGTATAGTGACAATAAAGGCTTTCTATTCTATTTCTATTTCTATTTAACCCTGTATAGAATTATTTACCCATTAATACAGTGAAGGATGATAGTTCCAAGTTTTACCTGTCATAGCTTACTGGAGAAGGTTTCTGGGAGTATAATACATAATATTCACACCTGTATTGACCAGCGTGTCCTTACTTTAACCCCATTCAGAATCTATGGGATGACTGGGACAGCTGTTATGCTGCTATTTGACCCTCCCATCATTAGAACATGATCTTGATTTGAAATTTAATACAGCTATGAAAGGAAATAAAAGTTTTCGCACATGTATATTATGTGACAAAACAAAGTCAGGGTGAATGTGTGTTGTGATGAAAGCTGAAGATGATTCAACTCAGGAATAATGTTTAAAAGTGTTTTTTTTGGGGTATACATGCATAAAATGACCAAATCATAGCTTCCTGACAATAAAAACATTGATTAACTTGAATTTTTAATGTCTTTTAAAAAAGATATTTCTTCCTTTGTACTATCATGTCATAAAACAAGAGCATGCAGGATTTCTAATTTGTTTTTCAGTTTGTTTTTTGTGTTTGTTGTCTGGTGCATAGAGGTTTCCTGTTTTGACAGTATTTGCTGTATATTTTTATTTTGTTGTTGATGATATTGTGGACCGTTCCCATGTGGTTTAGACCTTTCGGGACTTCATAACCCTAGAATCATTCCTGGGTTCTAGTGTTTGTGATTCAGTCCTCCTGAAGTTGGGTCAAGTGTTGGTGCTCCTCTCCTCCTCCTTTTGGCTGTGACCCAGGCAGACAGTGATTGCGCTTGGGCCCAGGTTAATGAGTGGATTTGCTGCACTGCAGCGCACTGTCCCCCCATGCTGATGTGGAGCAGCTGAGCACCACAGCGGTCCCACACTGCTGCAGAGTAATAAATCACCCACAGTCAGACCAAGCCCGATCTGAACAGCCACCACTGGGGATGGACAAGCGCACCGAGGGGAGGAAAAAAAACAAAAACAAAGGGAGGAAGTAATGCAGAGTCTGAGTCCCAGTACTGTTTGTTCACCTCTATAAAAAAAAACCTTTCAACATGCTCTTCCCTTAAAGCCATCTCTCTCTCTCCTCTCAATGCCAACGTAACCACTATTCACAACATCCTCTCAACCTCCAGCCCCTCCCCAGCTGCTCCCTCTAATTGCCTTTATTAACGTCTCTATGGGAGCGGCAACTAGAAGCAATTTGCTCATTATGTGCTGTATTAGCACTGGCCCTGGGGCAGGCATGGAACACAGAGGGATGCCTGGCTGAGAGTCCTGCTCCCCTCGGCTGCACACTGCCTTGACCAGGACCCCTGCCTCCTTCCTTTAAGTCAGTCATAGACTTGTTGGTCATGACAACAACTAGTGCCAATAATACCTACTACTGTACCTGGTAATGCTTTGGTCCAAGTGGGACTTTCACTTTCAAGTTAGAAACATTATTATAGCCTGTGAACTGAAATAAGAGCAAAACTGCACCCAAATAAATCAATATGAAGTAAGCTGTTAGTTTATTTACCATTTATGTTTTACTTTTAGTTTCTCTGCATTGTGATAATGTTTAATGCACCAACTTCACATAGTCTGTTAGCACCTGCTGCCAAAAGGTAAAAGTCAGGTGAAAATGTCTTTATCTGTTTGTTGTTTACAAAATATCTTAAGAACCACTGAATGGATTTTAGTGAGACTCTCAAAAAGTAATCATTGGATGTACATCACATGATTGACTTTTAGAATAGTGCCACAGCGAATCGACGTTAGCTAACAAAAAAAAAAATGCCATAAGTCTGTCAGTTTTCTGGTGTATCTGAAGATCTTGCAGTTTTACATTAAACTGCCCACAGTTATTTTCAAGACTTCTTCAACATCACTGTAACTCCATCACTAACTTCATCATTCTTTGTTTACTAAATTATTTATTTCACTAGGGAAATAAATGCAGTACATCTTTTTCATTCAACACAGCATGTTGCTACTTTCAACAGACTGTTTAATTCAGATTCCATCTAAATTCAAACCACCATGTTGAGCTAGTCTAGAATGTATGTTTATGATGTTTTGGATTTTAAGATCTCACAAGCAATGATGAGAGTCAGTTAACTATAAAACTTCATTTGTGTTGCAGACGTTCTCTTTTAGCTGCTTCTGGAGCTTCAGGTGAAAGTCACCCTGCTGCCACCTCATCTGGGACTGAAATAGAAAAGCAGGAGCAAAGGTAATCCAGTCTTCTTTTTTTATTAACCCTTACTGAATTTATTAAATTTGCTTCCTCATTTTTATTTTCACTTACACTAACCTGCTTTTTTTCCATGTTTTTTTTCTCACTACTTTTGACCCGTTTACTCAGTAGAAATACCGGCTTTCTTATTTCTTTAACACCTTGCACATAAATATTTTCCCTCACTTTTTCATACATTCATCAGTCCTAGAATTTGGTTACTTAGGAAAACTTAATGCGGTTGAAGCACCAGCTGCTGCAGCCGCTCTCCTAGTTAAAGCACAAATGGTTTATCTGGGTGAACAGGACTGAAGGGGCTGCAGAAAACACTCCGTTCATCTCTCAGAACTATTTTCTGCTTGCTTTAAAATGAAAGATAAACTCACTGTCAGAAGCTGCACAGAGCTGTGGACAATCCATTAAGGTTATTTTCATGGAAATGCGAGTTCTCATTTTTTGCAAAAGCTGCTCTAAATAAAGGCATTTTGCTCCCCAAATTTTTCACTACCGTAGCTCATCTTTTTTTTTTTTTCTCTTTCTTCTTCTTCATCCTATATTGTTGCTGCTCTGCACACAGAATATGAAATATTTATCACGCCTGCGTTGGAGGCAAGATTCAACATTATGTTGCTGTTATTTGAGATAATAGTTTACAATGTTCTGCGAAACAACCTTGTTGTGGAAACTGATTTCGTGCCTTTCCAGTTGAATGGCGTGATTATTATTTATTTTACAAAACTTTGCAGAGCAATGAGTGTGATTTCTTTGGTGGTGGTTTTTTACATTAAAATGCACAGAGGAAGTTGGACTAGAAGACGTCTGTGAGACGCAGATTTCAGCCATCAGTTTTAATTATCTCCCTATAGATTGTCGGCAGCACAGTCCTGACGTCTTCCTGCCAAGATGCACCTCGTCTCTTTGTGCCTGCGTGAACTCACAGGAGCAAACAGCTGTGTTCTGACTCACTCCCAGATTAGAGATAGAGCAGGTTGGGCCGGGTCCTCCGATGCTACTCTTCCTTATTTTCCAGTGTGGCCAATATTTCTGGTGTTTCAGACTAGTGAGGAAATGAACACGCAGACCCCAGGCCCAGATTGAACTGTGCGGTAATCCTCCCCAAAGCTCGACCAGCTCACTGATTGCCTTCATTTTTCAGTGTCACCGGCAGGAAAGCCAAGGCAGTGTACCCATGTGAGGCAGAGCACCCCTCTGAGCTCTCCTTCAAGGTCGGCGCAATATTCAGCGCTGGTAAGTGTTATCGCCTACACCAGTCGCTCACTCCGAATCTGCTCTGGAATATTGGATTTAGAGGTTTGGAGGTGGAGGGGAGCACCCAATCTGATTCTGAGTTGGGGAGAGAGATGAGGAGAGGTAGAACGATGAAGGTTTGGTAGGAGACACAGATTTACTTTCTGGTACCTTTTAGAAAGAGACTCAACTGAGTTTTCATTATTTTAAGTGGAAATAAGGGTTCTGTTTTTTTTTTTTTGGTCAAACACATCATTTTTAAACTTTTTTTTATCTGTAGTCTTTAGAAAAGAAACACAATGATTTCCTTGATTAGATCTCGTAAAGACGAGCAGTTTATTAGTTTTCAGGGTCTGTTATTGTCACGTTGAGCCACATTTTCTTTTTTGATAGATGTATTGATGCTTTCATGGTCGAGGGTGAGATCACATCTTAAATCTGCATCTTCTCTCTTTAATAAAAGGCTTGTGCAGTTTTCCTGACATTCTGTCCAGCAGCACCACATCAGTGACATCGTTACTGAAGCTGCAGACATGTTTTAATTCACTAATGCTTTAACTAAACTTTAACTAAACTAGTTTGAATTGAACTGTTTAATGCTTCTGTCGTAACAAAAAGTAGATTCAATCTTACAATAAAAACTAGCCCTTTTTTTGTAAAATGATGTATATGGGGTAAAGAAATACTTTGAGGTCTTAGTAATACCACACCTAACAGACAACTTGAAAAAAATAATCCCAAAGATTAAACTGATAAGGAATGGGAGCTTCCTGTTCATTCGTTCTTCAGGCTTTCTGAAAGTCTTCCACAGTTTTTCCTTTCTTCTGCTTATTTTTTGCTCATTTTTTGTTTTCTGCTTGAATTTTTCGCTGGTCAAATTTAATGAACAAGGAAGTGAAAAATCAGCCAAAGATTACAAGAAAATTTGGCTCTGAAAGAAAAAGATGAGATGGGATGACTCAAGGCTTTTTACGTGTACCGTGTACAAACTGTTTGAAGAAAATCCTCAGATATTTGAATCCAGAGCTCGTTTTGTTCATTAGTTTGAAATATTACTTGACAAACACACACACACACCCTCTGTATGGTATCATCCCCACGGTGACCCTGTTGTTCTCCCTGCAGTGACCCAGTCGAGAGAGCCGGGCTGGCTGGAGGGGGAGCTGGACGGAAAGAGGGGCCTCATCCCTGAAAACTACGTGGAGATGCTGTAGAACCAAAAGGAAAAAATAAATATTTATGAACATTTTATGGCATTCACCAAGGATTCACAGTGTAGCTTCTATCCCAGTGACAGGACTTTTTATTTTTTCCCCAAAAGATTATTCAGGACACTTGGGTATCAAGACGACGCCGTGCTGCATGTGCGCACAAGTTTCTTTGTTTCAGTTTCAGACCAAGTATTCACACCAGCTTCATCTTTGCAGATGCAGAACGGTTGTTGCTTCTAGTCTTCTGCTGCAGAAACATCTTGGTTGCATTAACTAGGAAACGGGTTTCTGCCTGAGCTCACCTTCTTCTGCCAAGTTATACATGGTATCCATGAGCTCCAAGTCAAAAGGGAGATCCTCAGAAACTTTAGGGTTGAGCGTTCAAGCAGCTAGACCTTTTTACCCTCCTGACAAATATAATTTTATAAGAAAACACATGCATGTACACCTCAGCAGTCCAAACACCCAGTGACGGAGGTGTTAGAATGAATCAGTTTGACTTCTTTTACCTATAAATATCTTCTATGCTTCTGCTGTTCTAAAGACTATCTAGTTATTAAAACAAGGCGCCATATTTGAATTGAACTGGCACATTTATTGCATGATATTTGAATTTTAAATACACTTTTTGTGTGTGTGTTCTTAGTGCACCGTTTCACTGAAACAGTGAAGAGGCTCGGTGGTGCCTGGTGAACTCTGTCATGTAAAACACAGAGATCAGAACCAAGTATCGCTCCTGTCAAGTGATCGGTCTGGTTTTAAAGTTCAGACCTGATGTTGTTCTAGTTTCCTCACAGCTGATAAAGACACTCCAACGAAGCTGAATTTTGTAGTACCTCAAGTTAGTTCATGTATTTCCTGCTGTTCATGAGCTACATGGAGGTATATTCGTTTCATTAGGTGGTTTTAAGTTTGGATCTGGGTTGGTTTTAGTCTGTTTACATATCACTTCACTTTTCAACCCGCAGCTGTTTTGCTAAAATTTGACTGATTTGACTTTGGTTTAGCCAGTTCTGCTTTCTGTTCTGGTAACAAGAATTTGAAATAATTTGCATCAAATTCTCATTTTTTTGTTCAATCTTTCTGCATCTTTTTGATCATTGTTAAATAAAGTTGTTGTTCTTTCATTTTGTAAAATGTATTCACAATTTAAAAAAATAAAATTTATTAATGATTGATTTTACAAACTGTCCTGTTCTTTATTCATCCTACAAAAAAAACTTGTAATTGCCTTGCCAATTAAAAAAAAAATAAAACAATAAAAGTATTTGTATTATTCCAGCAGTATATAATTTAAACTACAAAATCATTGGAAAAGTAAATAAAAACGTACATATATCCTGTTTTCACAAATATTAATTATTCCTCAAAATACTTTTCATGTTTATTGCAGTTATTTTTACTTTTCTCCTACTTTTGTTTCAACCTCTGTGCACCTTCACCCAAACCACGTTCCTTATATTGTTGGTAATAATACTTAATAATAATGTCTAATGCAAAAATGAATAATAATATTGATTATTCTAGTTTCTAAAATCAGTCATGGGGCGACTGTGGCTCAGTGGTTCGAGCGGTTGTCCTCCAACTTGAAGGTTGGTGGTAACCCTAACCCATGCCTCCTGATTCAGGGGGCATGTTGCCCCCTGATCTGCGTATCGGGTTGTGTGAGTGTTAGCCCCTATCCTCTCCCGTGTGAATGGGTGAATGACAAAAAAAAAAAAACTGTAGTGTGAAGCGCTTTGGGGGTTGTAGGACCTAATTAAAGCGCTATACAAGTGCACGCCATTTACCATTTACCATTTTAGTAGTAGCTACAGTACTTGCTAGCTGTTTTTGTTTATGGTGACAAGGTTTAAGTTGGTTTTAAGATGTATTTACATCTGGTAATACCCAACAGTGACAGTTTTACTTGTATTCATGCTGTTTGTGTGTTTACATACAGGTTTCTTGCATGTCAGACAAACAGTTTTATTCTGCTTTGTTTCTATCAATGGATCTGAAGTTGTAAATATACAGTAAAATTGTACAGATAATTTTAATGAATGGAAACCAACTTTCCAGTAATCTGTGAAAGTAAAAAGAATAACATAAGATAGTGGCAGGAATAAATATTGATGTTAAAAACACTTAAATTTACAACTTATTTTGGACGCCACTGTCTTTATTCAGGAGATTAAACTGGAAAATATACAGTAAGTAACAACATGTCTTGTTAGACTGTTACTTTGAAAAACCCAAGATGTTATAAAAACAGAGAAGACAGAAATTAATTTATATTTATTGAATGAAAAATATAACTGAAAAACTGCATTTAAAAACAAAAGTCTTTCTATTCAAATGATCACTAATAATCTTTTCAGTTTCTTATTAATTATCAATATTTGTTTTGGTCTGATTTTTTTTTTAAATTTCATTTTGGAATCAGTTTTCAGTCATGAAGTGGATCTACTTGGGTCTCCAGGTAACAACAAACTGCACTTCTGATTAAATGTTTCTAGTCAATCGTATATTTGCTCCTGATGATAACAGTGATATGGAAGTTTTAAAAATTCAACGATAAAATCTTAAAATCAGTGTCAGTTGAGGGATTTTCTTTTGCTTTTATCTACTACAACACGATAGCTTCTTGCTCGTCCTGCTTCCGTGTTTGTTTTACTGACTGACTGAAGGAAAATTGAGTTAAAAAAATCTTTTTTGTGGATTAAAAAAACATTTTTTTTATTAGACCCATTGGCCAAATCTGTAGCAAACATGAGGAATTTGGCTTCGGCTGCTGTCAGGACAGTTATTTACAGATGTTGTTGTGTCATATAAAGATGTAAACAAGGTACATGGGATCAGGATTTCATAACAGGTGGAGATTCTTTGTTTAGAAACACAAGCAAAGAAACTTTGTGTGACAGCTGCTCTTGATCAGCTGACTTCTGTATCTTCTGCTTGAACAGAGAAGCTCAAAAAATAGGATGTGAATTGTGTGAGATTATGTTACGTGTCCTGGATGGAGGGCGGGGTTAGAGTCTGTTTCTGCTTGGTAACCGCTTCCTCGAGTTTCCCAAATGAAAATGAGATATGTGCCAATCTGCTTTGCAAAACAAACACCCAAATGTGTGTTTCAGGTGTTTTCTTGCGCCTGACTGAAACGAGACACACCGGCGAACCAGCAGAACAGAGTAAAAACAGGAAATCTGGCAATTTCTTTGATGACTTATTGATTATGTCTCCTGGAGGACTCACGGTTTCCCACAGAGTCAGAGAATCCAGCAGATTGACATACAGAGTCTGTCATGTGATGAAATGTACATATCAGTCTTTATATTGACTTGCGTGCTCCATGTGCCTTAAATCTACTTCCAAAACACCTTCCTGAGAGGATTCATAAAAAAATAAATAAAAATCATCTTTTTTCTAGATGAAAGAACACTCATCCTCGTCTTCCTCAGTGATCCCAGCGATGAATTCTGAGGCTGTATCTTTAAAGATGAACACACTCCATTCCTGTTTCTGACCTTTTGTTACTTAATCACCATCAGTTAATGACCAGGTTATACGCCGACCTCCCTCCTATTAAATGAGCTGATGCACACGGGTAATCGCACTCAAGACTCTCACTGTGGAAAGTTGGAGTAAAGGTCGTGGCTGTGGTTTAGGAGTGACCCGTGTCCACGAGCTCCCTGGAGGAGCTGCAGACATGATGATAATATAATGAAATGAGGCAGACCTAATGAGATGGGCAAAGTGTTTCTTCTCTCTCACAACGCTCATCCAACAAATCCCTTCACCATCCTCGCTCTGCCAGGATCTTGCTGAATCATAAAGACATCCAGTGTGGACTGAAGTCCTGCCATGTTGCTGTCTCCCTACCTGTCCCCCTCACTTTCCCTCCTCCTTCATCCTCTCATCTTTTTACCTTAACGTGTCTGTATATGAAATTACTCACGTGTTGTGCTGATTTAGACTAAATGTGGGTGTGTTTGGGTGAAACGCCACATAGACACGTTCATCTTCGGCTTCCCTGTCTTGGCTGAGTGCCAACTGTCCCCTGCCTCCCCCGTGACGCAGTGCCCTTCAGCCTGAAAACTCGCCACACCTCAGCTTAGAGCTCAGACTCAGTGCAGATCAAAGAGCCATTTACCTTCAGCTGTGGGGGAAACGATGGAAATGGACACTGTGTCTGATTTCCCAGAAACATTCAAGTGTATGTAGTTGAGTGGGGGTGGGGGGTGTAGAGGAGGTTACACTAACTTAATACTTACCGGTGTCTCTGTGTGTTTCCTTCAGGGAGCAAAGCTCAAATATAATCACAGTAAGACTTGATGTATTATTGAGGCTGAGCACTCAGCGGGAATTTGGAGAAAAGTGAATTTCATACATAAAGGGAGAGAGTGTGGATGGGGGAGAAGAAGGGAAAAAAAATGGAGCTCAGAAAGTGGGACACAGAAGCTGCCATGTGCGCGGGTGCAGCCGTGAAATCAGCCTGATCCAATAGATTCTGTTTATCTGGCACGACTACAAGTGAAGGCAATTGGAAATCTGGGGGAGATTTGGAGAGAACTGTGATTCACGGAAAGAGTGTGGGGTGGGGGGGGTAGCAAAAAAGTAATACTGTCTGCTCTACAGTCTGGCAAAGCAGGCGTTTGTTCAGAACAGCCTTTTAACAAGGTTAATGGTGATTTTTCTCCACAGGCTCCGTTTTACTGTAGAAATCTTACGCTTCTCTTTTCGTCTCTTTGATTTTTTTTTCTCCTTCCTTCCATCCTGTACCTGGCCCTCACATATCTGCACTTCAATGGGAGTACTTTCTCTTTTTTTTTTTTTTTTTTGGTGGCTCATTATCTTCTCCAGCCAACAAATGGAGCTGTTTGGAAACATCAAATGACGTGTTTTATTATCGGACACCTTTTCCCACTTTCCTTCTCACGCTATAATTTAATTCACACCTAATAAACAAATACCCACATCACATCAAACCATCAGTGCAAAGTTTTCGTTAAAGTCTTGGGATTATTTCTCCGAATACTAATAGAATGTTGAGTATCAGCTGCGTTTTGTATGTTGAAGGAGGATCACGAGTAAATAGATATTTTTGGAAGCTTAATCTGTCTGAATTCCCAACTCTGAAAAAGGAAGTGACACAACCTCCACACAGCAGGTGATGTAACACAAGTCACAGTTAAGACTAGTTTTGTAACGAGCCAAAAAAGATTGAGAAATCAGCTTAAAACCTCCCGGAGTGTGAGGAAGGTTTTATCTTATGACCATTAAATAAACTGTGCATGAATCTTCTTGCTCCAACAAACTGCTTTAACAACTTTGGGAATTCTTTACTGAAAGTTACCGATTTTTAATGTTTATTCCCCATTTTTCTGGAGTAACAGTATGAGATGACTCACAACGCAGCTTGAGCAGAAATAGTTTGGTCTGCCGAGGTCTAAGAAGCTCGCTTTCATCCAACAGTCTGCAAGAGTTTCTGTTTCCTGTTTGTCAAACCTGCTTTTAAGAAGTTCTTATACTCCGTATTATAGTTTGCAAACACTGAGTCAGGAAGCCAGTTTTTAAAGTTTTTTTTTTCTTTTTTTCTGGACAACCTCAGCTTTAAAAAAAAAAAAAAAAAGAGTTTAGTTCTGATCTGATAAATGAGCAAACAGCTGGTCACAGTCAGACGAGTCATGAAGATGATTTCTGTTCTTAAAACAAGTCTAATCTCAAAATGTTCATACATGAAATGCTTTATGTAAAACCTAAATTTGCCATGAGTACAGCTACAATATGCTAAATTGATAACAATGTTGTACATAATTAACAGCTGAGTAAAGGTTTTACAAAACAGCATTTGCATAAACTTTTGTGACATTTTAAAGATTAAAGCTGTTTTTTTTCTAAACAGCAGAAATGTGGTTTTGGTTTTAACCCTATTTTTAAACCGCAATTTTGCATCTGCTATTGATTCCCAGTGATTTAAATGCAGAAATAGTCAGAAAGGCAATTTTGAGCCTAATTTTCTTAAAGAGGCCATTCCATTAAAAACATTTTTTCTGAGGTTTCTGTTAAATATTTTAGCTCCACAGGTGTTCTTACCTTCATATTGGGTGTGAAAACAGGTCAACAACTTCCCTTTCAGTTTTAATCTCTCAAACTACACAGGTGGTGATAAAACCCGAGTTCGAACAGCCTGTATATGTTTCGTCACAACTCCTTTGTTCATTAGTATTCATCAGCCCCTGCAGCTAAAACCACGCCTAGCATGCGAGAACGGCTGCTGTTGCCATGCACAGCGGGGCAGGAAACAGTATACCTTGCTCTGATAGGCTAGTTTGTTAGCCAATCAGAGTCCAGCAAATTCGAATAATGAATATTAATGATTGCAGCCCAAAAGCCTGACGGAACCAGCCGAATTTTGATGCAGACAGATTGAAAGGTCTGTTAATGTTTCCTAACATTTTTTAGATATAAAATGTTTCATATTACAGGTTAATACTTAAAGAAATAACCACACAACCATGAAGTTTGCAAACTAAAGTTCCTGAGCCGGTGACTTTACGTTGCGTGCACAGATTTGATTTTCCAAACTAAAAGTCAAAAATCTTCTTTCACGTCTCCCAGTTTAGATTGGCTGTGACATTTTGATTTTTATTGTGGAGCTTATCAACAATGTCGCTATGGGTTAGGAAATCATGTCAATAACAACAAGGATTCATCACTTTAATACATCTTGTTACAAAATAAGAAAAGAAGGTGCTTTTGATTATTTTTTGGAGTGAACAATGATGCAAAAATTAAAATAAAATAATTCCCCCCCCCAAAAAAAGATGCAAAATCAAAGAAAAAATGTTTTTACTCAGTAAGTAGATAATAAATGTACTCTTTCTAACATTCAGGTAGTAATTTCCATAGCGTTCTCACAATGTATGATACATTCATTTCTGTTTGGCCCATTTTGGTGCCAACTTTTACTTCTCTGTGACCCAACAAGCACGACACAGTGAGTGGGAAAACACACTTTTTCCACTACTTAACAAGATGTTTAAAGTAGAAATGTTTCATACTATACTTAACGTAAGGACTTGCTGTATTATTTACAGTATTATCTACAATACATATATATCTATATATAGATATATATATACTATAAAACTGTAAATCAGGTGAGATAAAAAAGGCACAAGTTTCCCTTTTTTTAAATACATGTAAACATCTCATCAAAAAAGCATGCAATAACATTTCATCTTACAAAAAAAGGATATCGTTTTTAGACAAAGTACTTAAATATTGTTTTCCAGCAAAATATAATTCTCTCAAAAATACTTTCCCATTCATTCTATGAACTGCTAGGCATTATATTTTATTCTTCAAAAAGAACAACAAAAGAAAAGGTGAGAGATTAGCAGACAGACGCAACAAAGACAAACTGATCAGGAATCGTCCAAATGTTACAACAACGGGGGGCAACTGCAGTGTTTTATTTCGAAGCAGCTGAAAGTGCTAACATTAGCATTAATGCTTGTAAAAACTGAGAGCGGTGAGGGTCAGTGTGCTAGTGAGTGAGTAATTTGGGATTAAGTTAAACCGCCTTTATCTACCCGTTCTTTCGTTTGAAAAAAAAGTAATAATAAAGTTCACAACCATCCCTTCATTCTATATCCCGGAACCTTTGTGTCTTTGCGTGAACAGTTTCCAAAAGGAGAGTTAAATTTGTGGTACAGTCGTGACGTTCCAAACACTGTTGCAGCACATCGGTGCCACGTGGTGCTGCTGATGTCATGTTGTCTAACTTAAGCTGGGTCACACCC
>SSNP01000062.1:1257627-1371165 GCA_006937955.1 Pachypanchax playfairii
CCCCCCCCCCCCCCCCCCCCCCCCCCCCTTGTTTAAAAACAAGATATGACAATATCTATGAAATGTATGCAGAAAGTCCGTGATGAAAGAGCAGATAAACTATTCACATGCTCGCCAGGAGAAAAAAAACAGACACACACATGTAAAAACACACTGACAAGCCACAATAATCACAACTTCTCTGCTTTTTATCTTTCTGTTTTCAGTAGCATCAGAGTAGTTTTCTCCAACCAGAGAACCAATGGGAGTGTGAGACAAATAAATGGTCCAGTAGACGGCTGAAAACAGTAAAACTTACCCCCCGAAAAAAGAAAAAAAATATATATATATATAACTCTAAACTGGGAAAAGTGATCATATCAACACAAAAATCAGTTCTTCATCAAGCATTCATCAACACGAACCTTAAAACATCTTCTGTACAACAGTTAAATAGAATGTGTTAAAGAAGTTGCTAATAGCTGTACATATTTATCTGTTAATAGCTGTAAGCACTGTAGATTAATGCTGCCTCTTGGATTATATGAACTTTACAGAGTATGTGCCCATATACTTTACTGCGTGAAGGGTCTATGTGTTACTGTACATGTTGTATCTAGCTTGTATTTTGTAGAAATGAAGCACCTTAATGTAAAACGGTCGGCTTGTCAAAAACTAAACCTTTTGAGAAACTTTTTCTTTTTTTATTTTGTTATAAAATGTTTTTTTTTTTCATTGTCATTACTGGGAAGAGTGGGATAACTGTTGGTTCACAAAGGGCAGGTTTTGCTTTATTGTGGGTAAAAACAGACATCTGGACAGCTGCTCAGGTGATAACACATATGATGGACTATGCACCTTAGTCAAATCCATTACCAGCTGACTCTCACTGAAATCCTTCCTACAACACTTTGAATCTTTTTGTTTTCTGCAAAAAATAAAAAAATAAACAAAAAAAAAAATGCAAAAAATAATCAAATCCCACCAACGTTGTGTTTATTCTACAACAAATCTTCTAAAATAGTGACATGGGCATTATATGTGCAAGCTTTCTTTACACTGGAGAGACATTTAAAAACAGCTTAAGCTTTGGACTTTTGCATATTATAGTTTTGATTGTTTTCACTAAACATTTTTCTTTAAAACGTACAAACTCGGCATGTAAATGCTAATAATGGCTGTTATGATCCGGAATTAAGATTCAAAGTTGGACTTAGCTTATGATGATACTTGTATAGCCCTTGGGATATCTTCGAATAGACCTATAGTTTAAAAATTTCTGTGCCTTCACATGAACTCTTTTGCCCTGTAGTTTGGCTGCTACGCTGCAAAGCTAATGTTAGTACTGCCGTTTTTTTTTTTTTTTTCTTCTTACTGCATAAGCTGGATTTCATATATTTGCGAAATTCTTTTGCTAGATTTCTAAGCGAATTTGATTTGTTTTGCTTGTGAAGGCAAGTGGACTCTTGTGTGAATGTAACCTAATGTATCTAATGCATTTGAAGTGACTTATGGCTTTATCTCCTTAGAAAATACTGGTATCATCTTTGGGGCAGGGTTGCATGGGCATACATCTGGACGCTTTGTCACATTTATTATAAGTCGTGCGTGACTCCTCCGTCTATTCACAGCTTTGAAAAGCTCACGACAATCGCAGGGTTAAATCCTTCTGCCTCCACGTCACCGAACCTTTATCGTCCCAGACGAGGACGCTGGCCGAACAGGGCGACAGAGCGAGGGGCCATCAGGTCAGGCCTTCCTTGCACATATTTATCTTTCCCTGCACCTCATTCTCCTTTCTTCCAGTTTGCTTTCTTTTTTCTTCTTCTTTCTTTAATGCTGCTTCCATCTCCAGCTGAGAGGCAAAGTCACTTCTTGTGGAAGTAGATCGTGTGAGTGAGGCCCGACTCCACCTTTGGGATCTGGTCGCTGATGATTTCCACCAACATTTCAGGGAATTCCACTTTCAGGGCCTGCGACTCACGAAAAGTGTAGAAGCAGAAGTCCAACAAGTTCCCCACGAGCTGTTCATCACAAATACATAAAATAAACAGAAATGTTAAAATAACTAAATAAAGTGTTTAAAATCGAGTTTATTCAATCACATTCCACTATATTCATTTAGTGTTAACATTCTGCCGTTTTGGAGCTCTTTACGCTCGGAACTGGCTCACCACTTGAGGGCAGCATATTTTGTTTTCTTCTTTGAAGAGCACTTTAAAGAGGCCCGTCCATTAAAAATGTTTTTTTTGGTATTCATCAGCTCCCGCCGTTGAAACCACACCTAGCATGTTGCTGGCTAAATGCTGTAGCATAAGACGTAACAAACAGGAAGACGCGACGTCTGATGTTGCCATGTGCAGCGGGGCAGGAAACAGTATACCTTGCTCTCATAGGCTAGTTTGTTAGCCAATCAGAGTCCAGCAAATTCAAATAATGAATATTAATGAGTTGCAGCCCGAAGCCTGATGGAACCAGCAGAATTTTGACGCAGAGAGATTGAAAGGTCTGTTAATCAGTGTTTCCTAACGTTTTTTAGATATAAAATGAAAAAAAGATAAAGTCATGCATTCAGCATTTACCCCAGTGTTTTAGTAATAAAAGTGACTTGATTCTGTCTTGTTGACCTCATGCCTTAAAAAACAGTCACCAGCAACATTTCCCACAGCAACCGCTCAGTACTCTGATCCGATAAATTGAAAGCTGATATTGATCCTCTTCTGTTCCATTCACCAATACTGCCTCTCACCTCCCCCACCCATTAGAGGATATGTCAGAGCTCTATTGACCCACTAAGTAAAGCATTAACCAAATCCGCCACCAAATCTTTTGTGCTGCCATTTTACTCAACTTTTCTCAGAAAAACTCGACACTAGATAAAGGGAGAGCACATGAGTGAGGAAAAGCCTGTACGTAGTTGGCACATGAGACGTAGAGAGGGTGAAGATACGTACATCGTGCATGGCGTCCAGGAGCTTGGTGAGCTGGAAGAAGCGCTGCCAGGTTTGGCCAGAGTTGTTTGTTGCTTTTCCTACCGAACGCCGCAGCTCCTTGATGTAATTAACCCTCATCTCCTCAAAAGCAGCCTGGTTCTTCAGACCCTCTTTGGGAACTGCAAAACAAAATCCCCCCCGTCATCATTTGGAGGTCAGACAGCGCAAAAAGAAAAGAATGAATAAAACAATATTTCCAAGCTTTTTTGAACATTTACCCTAAAGACAGAGTGAAGAATGAATAAAAAGTTTGGCTGCTTAAGAAAAGAAAACTTTTCAGGCAACAAATATTTTAATTTAGTAGATTTGTAAAAGTTTTACAACTTAAATGTCCTTAAGTTAACTTCTTGCAGTAAATTATTGAATGGAACCCCTATTAAATCCAAAATATCTGATTTGATTTTTCTTTGATTTAAGAATCACTGTGATGTTTGTGAGATTATGTTTGTTTTTTGAGGTAAATGTGTTTAAACAACTAAAATGTGCAGGATAGTGGTCCTCGAAGACCAGTGATAATAATAAATGTTAGTTCATTATCGGAAAACGTTCAAAAGGCAAAGAAAAATGAAAATGTTGATCAGCTTCTGTTTTAAGTAACATTCAAACGATTAATTACAACTTATAAGAAAAATGGAGAAGCTAAAGCAGCAAGATGAAAACTACATGACTCAACAAATAAAACCTGGATAAAAACATGATCTGATGTGTATTTTTTGTTTGTCTCCATGGAGAGGGATTTATTCTGCAGCCAACCACTAGGGGGTGTTTGTTTTGTTCCAGCCTCAACTGTTGGGTTCTGGTTGGAGGTCTAGTAAATGCATATGAGGTATCTGTGACTTGGATGCAATCAGCAAACAACGATGCCAGATATGTGTCTCAGATGAGGAGTAAAACTCATTTAAATAAAATGAGTCAGTTTCAGCAAAATGAAACAAGAAGTAAAGGTAACAAAGAAAGAATATAAAAACTAACTGAGCATACAGGAGATCTAACACAACTTGTAAACTTAACACAGAGAAAGTTTGTTTTTCTTAAACTCAAATTTATCTTAAAGAAGACTTCAATGACTAAAGTTTCTGACATTTAGTGAAGGATTTCTGCAGCCACCAGTTCATTCTCAGCTGGTTATGATGCCTTGGAATCACCGAAAGGGTACCGTTCATAGATTTAAAAAAAAAAATCCTTGAATTGTCAACACAGAGCGAGCTTGAGACATTTTCTTAATCTCTGGCAAGGACTCATTTAACACGATTTGCAGTAAATGGTCCAGGCCATATGCAATCGCAGTGTGTTGCTTTAATGAAAAAATGTGTAACTGTGTAAAGGGTAATTAGAGGTGCTCGGTGAATTATGCTTCAGCTCCCACGCAGAAGCCTTTTTTTGGGGGGAGCCTTTTTATGTGTGCTGTGGACCTGAGCCAGTTTAGCTTTTCACTACTCGATTCACTTTGCAATAATAAATCACAAGACATTAATCATTTGTCATGTACTTGTATTGTTTAACAGCATGGTAATAATCTAACTTCAAAATAAAATATTAAAATATATTAAAGTCCATCCATCCATCCATCCATCCATCCATCCATCCATCCATCCATCCATCCATCCATCCATCCATCCATCCATCCATCCATCCTCTAAACCCACTTTTTCCTGTTCAGTGTCGCAGGGAGCTGGTGTCTATCTCCAGCAGTCATTGGGCGAGGGGCGGGGTCACACTGGGACGGGATGCCAGTCCACCCAAAACACCACTGAAATTTGACTTTATTTCATTGAAGAATTAATTAAGATAAAAAAAATCTGGTGTGTAAAACACAAAGTTTACAGACATGAAACACAGATTTACCAGAACTAACGACACCTCTGATGTGTCTAAACGTGTATGGATGTATCTTTATCACAGACAAAACAAATCTCAGTTTTACTACATTCCACGTGAACCACATCAAAAACACTAGTTTAAAATATTATAATATAGTACTACTATAATACTGTTTGAATATGTACTTGTAGGAATTTTACTAAAATCCAAAAACAGACAAGACCAAGTCTTAGAGAACAAATAGGTCAATAAATGTGAGGATGTGTGTTTGGCTGCCTCCCTCTTTTCCTCTCGCTTTCTGTATCTTCCTTTTTATTGTACTTCGATGCACAGACACCTCCGGACACAACATGCATGAATCCGAGGAGAACAGATATGAAAACAGACTGTATTCTGGTGCCGTAGCTGTTATTTCTCTGCTAAATTTCATGGTTGACATGACGAGAATAAGCTAAAAGCAAGAGCAGCATCTGGATTTGGACTTTTTTTGTTGTTGTTTTAGCTCCCACTGACCCAAATAGGCCTTGATTAGAAACTGACCTGGCAGTCAGGGGTGTTTTCACAAGTGGCCCCCCAAAAAGGAAGTTTAGACCATGATAATTGGTGTCAAATTGATTTTTTCTGCTTGTATAAAACCTGATCAACAAGGGCTTTTTTTTTCTTACCGTATTACTTTGCGTTTCATGAGCTCAGGAAAGTTTACTTCCTATTGTTTGCAAAATAAAGTTCCATTGTCTCATGCAGGTAGGAGAACCCATTAGCATGTGCTGTATGTAGTAAAAAGGACATGCAGATCCTGTCAGCTGCAGGTACAAACCTTACTGTCAGAACAGGTTTCAGCTGTTACCTATTAGTTTCCATTATGGACATTTCCAACTACTTTAAGGGTTTTGTTACTCATTTAAAATGATCCAAATGACTGTGTAGAATAAAAATGATATTAATATTGAAAGTTTAAAATATGTTACAAAAACTTTCCTTTTTTCCATCTAAAGATAGGATCAAGTTATTTTGGGAAGAACAAAAAGACCCCCAACAATTCAATTCAACAGTAGATCTGAAGAAGCCTCTGACTGAGACACTCTGTTGGTGAGTTACTGTGCTGTGAAGAGGATTCTCAGAGTTCTTCATGATGTTTCATTTTACCAGTCAGCTCCAGAGACGCAGTCCCCAGAACAGAGTCAGCCTTCTTTATCACATATTCAATTTCTATTTAGTTTTTCCTTTGATGAGCTTATTTCCAGAATTACTTTGTGTTTGTGTGGAGATGAGGAGTGTAACTGGTTTTAACAGGCCACTGCTTCTGTACTGAATCCAAACAGGGTCATAAGAGACCGCAGGCTCAGTGAAACCTTAGCCAAGGTCAGAGAGAAATAATAGCCCTTGTCTCTTTTCTCTTTATCCCACTTTTCCTCTGTGTTTCACTCATTCATCCTATGTAGCATACAAATGCACTTTACAAACCAGCCCACAGGCACACACACAGACACACACACTAACGCTTTGCTCAGCTGACAAGTTCTGACACCTCCTCTGTAAACATTTGAGCTGTTACTCCTTCCACAATGCCCAAACATTAAATCCAACTGTGTGTAATTAAAAGAGTTTCTTGCAGTAACTCAGAAAAACCCCACAGAAGGCAGCTTCTTTTTCGAATTACTCAAAAGTTGCTTTGCCAACCCTCTAAACGGTCACTTGATCATGTGGACTTTGGAAGATGACGAGAAACGGAGATTTGGGTGATTATTTTCTTTCATTTTATCCTTCATATTTCACAGTTATTTCTTTTTTAAACTATAAATTCAACAACCCTCGGTAGACTGTGAAGCAGCTTGAATCCCCTTGTTTTTATTCTGCATCCAGGCTTCTTATTCTCCACGCCCTCTCTCTTTTAAAAACTCCAGCCAGGGTTTTAAGGAAGTGCAGAAAAATAGCAGGTCTTGGAGGGCTGCCTGGTGCCTGACTGGCCTTTATTAAGTACAGCAGAGCTTTCTGGAAAACCGCCAGAGGACCTGTGAGGAGAGGAGAGGGAGGCCACAGCAACAGAAGGAGCAACTCTGCCATCCCAACACACTCTACCTCTTTTCTTTACTTCCTCCAAACACAAGTGCACCTGTCCTCTTTCACCGACATCGCCTCGTCCATTCAAACCATCCGTTTCCCTCTTTAAGTCAAACTTTTCCCACACACTGGTTCCTTGTTCTCTGCCTTCTGGTTCTTCATCTCTACTAACATGTGGCGGCTGTAGTCCTCTTAAAGCAGCCTGCTTTTAGACTTTTCATCTGTTACTGTTGACCAAATCTAACAAAACTTATAAAACAACTTCTTTATAAGAGGAATTCTCATCATTCTTGTGTCCAGTTGTATTAAACATTTTTGTGAAATAGATTAAAATTGAATATAAAGTGATGAAAGACAACAAAGTGTATCATCATGATAAATCTTACGTTTTTAGTTTTCCAATAACGACACAATAAAATGTTTGTTCCATCGTAGTTGTTTAGCTGTTGTGTGCTTTCAAAACAAGGATAGTATGGATCAATTAACTAAATGGTTTCCTACCTTGCATTCAGAGGGAGATATTTTGTGGACCAATCATATTATAGAAAAACAAAGTCTCAGATGTCTGTTATAAAGATTTTATATATTTTGTCCAATGAACAGACGGCGTTCTTGTAATAATTTCTATCTACAAACATTGATGACGGCTGGTGTTTTAACTATATATTTCATTTTAAGAGCTCTGTTAATTGTGGTAAAAACAGAACATAAAACAACTAAACTACCTGCTGTAGGAGATTTTCTTTTCCCTCAGATCATATTGTGGCTTCAACTGATCTGATTTGGGTCCAAGAATCACTAACTGGACCCAAAATATCCAGATGCTAAAAAAAAAACCCCAAAAAACTAAGATTTAAGGCTAGAGCAGGATTTTTTTTGTTGAATTACAGACTAACAAGTTAGTCAAATCAAATTTCCTTTATTGTCTCCACTGGGACGTTTTCTTAGGCTGAATGTTGCCATACTGAGGGACATTACACTGTACAAAAACCCAAATATTCCAAAAGCATCAACAAAAAAACTGAAATAAATATTGCAGATTTCTTGCTTTTAGGTATATATATTTTGTTTTAACTATTTTTTTTGACACATTATAGGGGTTTAAAATGTATAGGCCTCGCGCCACCTTTAGTGCTTGGGCCTAATCATCACTCACATTCCAGTGCTGTCCGTGGTCCTGAACCAAATAAAAACATTTAGTTTAGATGTAATAGATAAGATAAAAGTCTTATGACAGTTATATTAAAGATAGAGTGAATTTAGTAAATGTGATAGAATGGAGGTCTCTCATCTTAATGTCAGCAATCAGAGATAAGCACGGTCCCTTTCACACTTATAACCCCTTTACGTTTGTTAAATGAAATGCAACAAACAAGTTAAGTACCTGCAGCTGATTATCAACAGACCTCCTTGTCTGTGACCCTACACTCACTAATTTGTGCTTTTCATAGATTACTATATTACTGAAAGGAGCTTTCTAGCCATGAGTTTATAAATAAGCTCATTGTTGGCAGATCATTCCCCAGAAAAGGTCACTCCCAACTGTTTTTTTTTTCTTTTGGGAGGGGGGATTGCAGTCCAACTCTGTTGGTTCTCAGTGTCCTCTCGCCTTCCCCACAGCGCCACATGTTCACAGGTTGGTTTAATAACTGCAGACTGGACAGTTGCTCCACCACTCCCATATTTCTAGTATGTTAAATGAATCAAGTTGCTGCTTAAATTCGGTAAAGACCTCATGCAGATTAACCAAAATAATAAGAATTTATTTCATCCAGATTTCCCACTCTATGCCCAATAAATCAAGGAAATCCTTCCTGCCCACAGTTATAACAATATATAATAACTCTCTAAAAACATGAAGTGAATTGAAATGTCTAAAAGAAACCTACAACTATAACAATAGAAGGTCTTTTGTCTCAGTCTGGTTGTAATCACTGTGGGTAACAATGTTTACCACTAATGTTCTTTCATACTACCATTATCTCAAAGTACTTCCGGTGTGTATGCCAATGGCAGGAAAGTACCTCTTTTAGCTTGAAACAAATTCTCTGTAATAAACACTTTCAGAATATTGGCAACCTTTTATCGTGGTGGCAATTAGCTGTTGGTACATTCTTCATATCATGAATACTGAAACTAAATCTACAACCATTATCCACCGAAATCAATAAACTGATCACAAACACTCCAACTAGCTATTGCTTTACTTTTGAAGCAACTACAACTGAAGCTGCTACTTTTTTGTTTTCTATGACCGCTAGCTGTGCTTGAATGCTAACGTTTGGAATAAAAACCTGGGATTCTGTTTCTGCTGTGTATTTTTTTTTTTACATTTATCTCTATAAAGTGCTACAGATAATGATTTGTTTGCATCTTGTGAAAAAACAAAATGTTAATTTTTGCTGCTGTTACTGTTGAGTTAAGTTGCAGTACCCTTCGGCCACCACAAGAGGCACTGCAACCACAGACAAACAGCACTTTCCACACTAATGAATCAGATGAAAACCACCGTACTGCATTGAGTTCCAGTCTTTAAAACCTGGACAAACATTTTCCCTAATCAATTCTCTTTCCTGTGGGTGAACTTTGGCAATTAGAAGCATCAGAACGACACTTCCTTATGAGAGACTGGTATTCTGCTTGTACTTTACAAGCAAAAGTAAAATAAAATCAACCAGAGCAGGTAAACCTTCATTTGTAGACAAACCGTCAACTTTTCTTTTGCACATTCTTTATACTTCAGCAAAAACCGGTGCATGAAACATCCCATCTTTTTCACACCAGTGATGTTTGTTAACATATTACTAAGGATGAGGTTAAGGTGTGTGACAGAGTTTATGAAAACATGATAGTGGGAGTGAAAAGGTCCGATCCTGCCAACACTGTCTGAAAGGTGTGCACTGGAGCAGAACACGAGACACCTTATCAGCACATTTTTTCTATAAAAGGCCATTTGGTGAAGGAATGAATGAGGGAGTGTCAAAAATCCCAAATCATGACTACTTAACTAGTGTGTTTATGTATATATATATATGTATATATTCACACACAGACACTTAGCATATTATATACAAGTATACTGTATATTTAAACCAAACCATTACACATAAATTTGTAAGCCCTATTTTGCTGCATTTTTTTACAAATTTTTTTTTTTTTTGGCCAAAAGGTCACTGAAATAAAGAAAAAATGTGTATATTTAGCATTTGTCCTTGTAACATTTATTTTGGTAATGTGGAGCACACTTTTAAAATGGATTTTGCATTTTGGTAATTTCAGCATTCCTGAGATTAAAGCTCAAACTTTGATTCTGAGAAAAAAATTCCTGCTGACTAAAATACTGATAAATAGAATGTCATCACAGAAGCTCCGCCCCTTCACTTCTCTTTCAGTTTCTATCTCTCAAACTATGCATGTGGCGATAAAACCCGAGTTCTCCCGAGTTCAAATGGCCTGTATCTGTTTCTTCACAACTCCTTTGTTCATTAGTGTTCATCAGCTCCCGCCGTTGAAACCACACAAAATTTTAGAAAGTGTAAGGATGATCCAGTTTGGATTTTTTGTTGCAGAGTTTTTTCTCTAAGCTTTTTTTTTATATTAAAGAGCTGCATTTTGTTTTATTTCTTTAGAAAAAAAACCCACTGTATAACGTGTGTATGGGAAAAAAATAATTGTAAGTGTGTGCCCAGTCCTGCCTCTTCCTGCCTACCTGTGCTGAGAAGCAGAAGGACTTTCATCGACAGGAACTCGTCGTAAGTTAGCTGCAATCGAACAAACTCCTGGCTCACTTGCCTCATTCCCAGACACAGATCATACATGGCCGACTGCCGCATGCGATCCCTGCAGAAGAGAAACATCTTTAGCTTTAGAAAATTGATACAATACCTCTGCTCTGCTGGATTTCTATTTATCAAAAGTCTCTGTTTTCCCAGATATATTTTTGCCAGGTTAGTTCAGTCCAGTGAAACAGTATTTCCACAAAGTGCAGAGGAGGATCTCGCATGTCTAGGTTAAGAGCAGAATACCAAATCCCCCCCCAGATTGCAGAGAGCAGCTTACAGTATCTCAGCACAGATGTACCTCTTTCCCAAAGCTGTGGCAAGCTACAGAAGGCCTCATATCTATCTCCTGTCACCATAGAAACACATGTAAGAAAAGACATGTGATTCCAGATTTATGGTAACAGCAATGACATATTTTATACATTCTACTTGTTTAATAAACGGGACTACATCCAATTTTTTGTTCTAAATAACAACAACTGCTTGTGTTTCTCCTCCTTCACAGACATTTTATCAGTGAAATAATCCTGGTTATACAGAAGAGTTCAGAAAAACAGGAAAGAGACTGTGGAAGGGATAAAGCACGAGCCACTCAGAGACGTGCTCTGCACATGCCAAAGATTTTCTGGTATTTGATGCTGCTTCTCTCTGCTATAAATCACCATCACATCAGGACAAAAGTAATTAAACGCAAACAGAGTCCCTCGACCCGAAAACAGATGGAGTTTTAACCGTTAAATTGGTTGGAGAAGGTCAGAGGTTGAACGCAGGAACTCATTTTTGTTTGCTTAGAAAAAAAAAGCTGATTAGAAACAATTAAAGCATCATATAGTGAGACGTGTTTTCATTGTCAAGCTGTCAGTTTCACAAAATAACTCATGAAGTGAACTGTTTCCCTGCCAAGTAGCAAAACTTTTACTTTCTAAACTCACATGCTTGTGTCCTTTCCTTTCCTCGTCTCTCTCTCTCTCTCTCTCTTTCTCTCTCTCTCTCTCTCTCTCTCTTTCTCTTCCTGAAATCAATTTTGCTGAATCACTGCCCAAAATGAGCTGCTGGTTTTGGAAAAAATATAAAAAAATACAACTGCAGCAATCTTTACCTTTTGGTCTCACACTCTCTTCCTTTCTCTGAGTCTGTCTTCTTTTCACTGTGTCTCTATTAGTCTTTCTTATTAATTCAAGATATTCACATGGTAAAAGACTTAAAACCCATAAAACTTCAGCAGCTCTAAGCAGGACCTTCTTACAACAACAGCACTGACCATCTGCACCACCGTGCAACCCCACCAAGAATGTTTCTGTGCTTCACTAAAATCATTTTCTAGCATATGTAAAAGCACTATATTAGTTGATATTAGAGGATTTAATCAGGTTTTCAGTGTAGACTAAGAGAGTTTGGTTTCATAGGTGAGTGTACTTTCCAAAGCATTGCTTTGTGTATCTTTTTCTTGCTTTTTCACAAAACAAGTCAGCCCTATCTGTTCATCCCGAGTCAGATGTTTCAAAATAACTATCAGTGAAATAAAATGGACTGCACAGTCTTTCCTTTTGCCTTTAATGTGAAACGGCCATTTCAATTTGCGGCACTTAAGTTCAATCAACGACAAATTTCACTCTAATAAATGAGTGGATAGTCTAATTATTAAATTGCCTTATGTCCCAGGGCCAAAGGGCATTTAGTTACTATGGAGACAGCCGAACAGTGTTTTCTTACCTGCAGACTAAGTGGACTCGGCATAATTATGGAGCCATTTTGGCCTCGTATTCAATTTATTAATGACCTTAAAAACAGTCAGACGTATGCATATTAACAGCAACCAGAGAAAATTCACAAAGGAGTCGTCACTTGTTACAAAAGTGATGTCAGTGTTCCAAAAACTGAATTCTTGTCACAATAGATTTCCTTTAACCAAACAGATTCCTTAGAATAGTTTGGTAGGAATCTTATTTCTGCCCTGAATCTAAATAAATGTTTTGTTCTCTATGTGTACATTTACATTGGAGGAGCTTATATTCACTGAGGGGACTAAATACATAGGCCTACTTATAATTAAGATAAACTAATGTCCTCATTATTGTTCACTGAGAAAAGCATTGTATTTAATTTTAAGCTATTTATTTGTTTTAAAGTTTTGAAAGGAACCTACACAGTCTTTCAGAAAATGTACTACAAGGTTTAATTAGTTTGAAAACTAACCTCCACCCCCAGCTGGACTGAGCAGAACTGAGCTGCTCCAGAAAAAAAAAAAACATGGGTAAGAAGGTTTACACTGTTAAACAGGACAGAGATAAAAAAAAAAAAAAGAATAAATAAAATAAAAGTTTTATAGGCTCGTTAAGAAAAAACCCTGAAGGTCATCAGCCTACAAGGTCACGTGACTTTTCAGTGCTGCCAACTCTAATGTCCTTAATGTCTAATTCCCTTTAAGTGAATCTGTAAGTGGCTCTAGTGCCCAGTGGACTGCAGATCGCCTTGAGGAACCCTGCGTTCAAGGGACATGAATCTGAATTTGTTCCTATTTGTGATGACAGAAAACTGTGAAACCGCAAACACACCCGACCTTTTTCATTCGAAGGACTATTGCCAATAAGTTCATCAACAACAAACAGGTGTGGCTTGTTACACATATATAGAAACGTGACACATGAAAACAGAAACCTACTCGTTAAAGATTAAATCAGGGGCAAAGTAGAGCATCTGTCCGTTGGTGTGTTTGTACGAGCGCCAGCTGAGGCAGAAGGAGGACAGACACATCCACGAGTACTGGATCAGAGTGATTTGGTCCTCAATGGGCAGTCCCCGGAAACCTAACACACAACACCACGCAGGGATAAAGGTGATTAGAGGGCAACACTGTTAAAATGAATCCGTTAAAATAGCTGCTCTTAAAATAAAACACAACAACTTCATTTATTTATGTGCGTTTTTACAGTGTTTCTTTGTTCTAGTGTAAATTTTTCCAACATTTTTTTCCTTCTTTTTACATTGACATCATAATCACTGACAAGCATTCACCCATTTATTCATTTATTTATTTATATTTCATGCCAATCCCCGCTAGGCCTCCGGTTATTGGCGTGTCGACTATGAAGCTCCCAAAATAGTCAGATAGGAAAGTTGCCAAATGCTCAATCAAAAACTCTGGCAAGAACCTCCTCCTCATAAAAAAGAAACAAAAAAAGGAAAAGCGTAGGGCTTCTGAGGACACACAAGTGTCTTATCAGGGTTTAAGGACTGTTTATATCCGTGTACATGTACACGTGTGCATGTGTACAGCAAAAAGACAATTGTTTCAAAGTCTTCTGAGGGGAAAAAAAGGTATGTTGGTAAATGTAGAATTCTAGATTATTTCAAACAACAGAAAAACAAAGGTAACAAAAGTAAACAGAAATCCTGCTGGTCCATCGCACCCCGCGTGTTCGCATCTGAACCTAAAGTGAAAGCAGGTCGTGGCATCTCTGAAAGTCCAAGGTACTCTTTTTGACCCTTCTGTCTAGCTTCTATTTATACATCCGGATACAGCAAGCAGACACCGTGGAGGTATCAAATATTTGCTGTACAGCAAATTAAAAAGGCTCAAAGAGCTACCTGTGAGGCACCTTTTCATACGCATCCATCTGACAGGCGTTTTAAGAGAACTTTATTTTTCTCCTGCGATGTGGTTTATACATCAAAATTAATTAGATCTGCAGTTGAACATAACATCTGACAACAGAGATGTAAATGAGTTCCTAATCTTGATCCCATTTTATAGTAAAATGGGATTAATTTTTAATCTTGTTGAAGCTTTGATGAATAATTCCCTGACCTAATATTTGAAATTAAAACTATACACGCTGACAAAACTAGCAATTCTGTTTATTCAAGTAATTTAAACTAAAATATCGACGTTTGATTAACTGTATTTTTTTTTAATCAAAGACATTTTTCAATTAGAAATAAATCTGAAAGCATGTTTGATGCATTTTGCCATAAAAATAAAGAACATACAGGTATTGTGGTCACTAACCTGGAAGTACTTTGGCCCACTTCACCATCCGTACCATCTGCTTCCCGGCCAGGCGGTTGAGACTAGACAGCAGGTGGTCGGTCGTGTCAGGCTGCGTGTTGTCGTAGCCGGAGTACACCTCTTCAGGCTCGATCAGCTCCAGCACGCTGCTGATGGAGGGCGGCAGAAAAGGTGTGACCACCCCCGGGCCGTGGGGCACCAGGGCGTTGGCAGCGCTGGCGTTCAGCTCCTTTTCCGAGGAAAGGTAACCGCCTCCGACGCCGACCGATGCAATCTGTCCATCCTTAGAGCTCTGCAGGTCCTCGCTGACTCCTTTCAGCTTCAACTTCTTAGACTTTCGTGCTGTGGGGGAAACACAGTAACACTATTAACACAGTGCTGGCTGTTTCTTAGAATAATTCTAATTTAAAATGAACACCTAGTTTTTAGAGGTAGATATTTAATAATAAATAAAACAATCATAAGTCATTTACACAGATATATTTAGGTCTGCTGTTGTTAGAGGTTAATTATCAAAACAAGTGTAACAAATATTGTTTTATTATATGGAAAATTGTTGCATGTTTATCTTCAAAATTAAAATCATTGGTGTCTGTTTGAAAATCCCAAAAGAAAACTGTAACATTGGACTCTCATGCACAAAGCATGAGTTGTACTGAATTTACATATTTATGTACTCACGCAGTGAAAAACAAATTAACACCTGAAGGCATTAGAGTGTAAAAAAGGACAAGACAGACCAGGAACATAGTTTATTTTATTTTTGACCAATCAGAAAACAAAGTGAGAAATGTCCACTGTGTATGAAAATCAGTAGTAATCTGAGATGAATTCTTCTACCCACGCAAACATTTTTGACATAGTTCACATAGACATGAACTGTTCAGTTTCCTGTTTCATCACACTGATGAGTATACTTCACATTTGATGAATGAGACATTGAATAAATAAAAAAACAGGCTATTAAAGACCTTGTTTTTAGTTCAATTAATCGATTTCCTCTCTTTTCTCTTTACCTTTTGTTGTCAGAAGTCTCAAAAAATTCCACTGGCCAATCAGATGAGCTCTTTCTTTAGCATCTTTTAGGTGGACGCAGATGACACTTGAAGAAAAGAGTCTGGCTTGACAGGACGGTTAACCATATGGTTAACAGTCATCTTTTGTTTCAATAAAGCAGTACTAAATAACCCTTCTGCAGCCGTGTCTCAGACAGCCATTACTCGAACCGGTGTTCTGTTGAAATATGCTACCTGTTAAGATGTTCTTCTGCACACGTGCCGTTCTACAGTCTTGACTTCAATAAACAGATTTATTATTTATTTTTGTTTTCCATAAATACATTTTACCTATCAAATTAATTCTCCCTGGACAGGAACACTAAATATGTTGTTATTTTTACTTTCTTTGCATTGTCAGAGCGACAGGCAAATGTTTAGACACACCCAGAGGAGAAGGACCCGACGATGGTCAACAAGGACCCAGAGGGCTTTTATATAGAAAATATCAGGGAAGGATCATAAAAATATGATTAAATAACTAACGTACTTTGGTGGCATTTTTTTCAACAGGGCAGCATAAATCAACAGAACACCACTTCCAGCTGTGACCCGAATTACTGAAATTATTAAGCGTACCAGAGGCGTCCAGAGTGTCTAATATGAAGCTGAACATGTTTTTTGGTGAGTATCCACTTAGACAAGTTTCAAAACTGTAGCTTAAAGTTATAAAGTTATTTTGTACTGCTTTAAGCCACATTCAACTAATTAAATCCTCCTTAATTGGTAAACTTTAATGTACCTATGAATGGACCAATTTTCATAAAAGTTTTTGTATTTTTGATTTATTTGCAGTGTTTACATGTTTTCATTTCCCCTCTTATTTTGGTAGTCTCAGTTCCTATTGATGCATCTGGTTTTACATTCCTGATAGTCTTGTAACTTTTTTGTCTTTGTCCCCCCAACAACTGAATTCTGCTGCTCTGCTCTTTAAGTTCCAGCTTCTAATGTTTCTTTCTCTACATTTCATGTGTTGTAACAGTTCTGCATCACCTTCTGTTTTTACTGTTTTTACTGTTTTTTTTTGCCTTTTTGCTTCCTTCAACCTCCTGCTTCCAATATCTCACAACTCCCTTCAAATTCCTGTTAAGTAGCATCTTCTTTACTCAAAGCTTAATATTGTGAGTACATACTACTGCAGATGCATCTATATAAACTATGACTCAGCATCCCTGGGCCTCCTGTGACTACAGCCAGACCTACTTTTCCATCTATCATCTCTTATATACAGGCTGAGGTTGACCCAAATATAAGTTTGGAGACATGTGTTTAGAGTGAGTTTGGCATGAGAGAGCGGTTGAGTGGCTGTCAAGGACTGACGCCTCACCTCCAAGGTTCATTCCAGCCTGGAGACACTTCCGTACACGACACGCCGGACAGTTTTTCCTTCTGATCTTGTCAATGATGCAGTCATTCCTTCCAGCACACAGGTAGTTGTGCTGACCTATAAAAAGGAAGGACACCACTTCAGCGTAATGAAGGCAAGACATGAATAAATAAATAAAACTGCAGGGATTTCAAAAGCATGAAGAAGAAGAGACTTTATAGAATTTATTTATTATCATCGGTGTAAAACGAAGTCACATTTCCTGTGACTGCCTGCGATATACGGGTCCTGGTGTGTTATACAGTAAATAGCATGAAGAATTTGGTGGAACCAGGACACTGGCTGCAGCTCGACTATTTCTGACAGTGATGCTAACATGGCGAGAATTCCTCCTGCCTCCTGCCTAGCCCTCAGCAAAACCCAATGATCTCCCATTTCAGAGAGCTTCCTTCCGCTCCACTAGCTCTTCACTGTACAGCACCCCCCCCCCCTCCTCCTCCTTCTCCTCTGCTCGTTTTCTCTTCTATAACTGCGTCTCAATCCCTCCTTTTTTCCACACGTCCTCCAGCCTGTGAGAACCATACGCCCACACACAGACAGGCTCGTGCTTCTGCACACATGCAGCCATTCACTCGCTCCCTCATATGTGCACACGCATGTGAAAGGGCATACATGTACACATACATATACCTAAAAAAAGGAAAAAAAAAACCCAAAAGGTGTCATATCTGCTACCAAAAAGATATGGTGTCGTGACCCCAGTGACCCCAGAGTGAGGCCTTCAGGCTTCAGTTTAAAGAAGGTGGAAAAATTGGATTTCACAAACGTATTTTTGCTGTTTGTTGCACAAATGAACCTGCATCTTTGCATCAGATTGTTTCTCTCTGGCACTGATTGGATGTATGAGCGCTTCTGTGTTTGTTTACGTGCGTTATTTATTTATTTATTTCCTCTCCTGACAACAAGAACACTCATTTGTGCGCTTCATTTTTGTTTCATTGCACCGTGCAGAATTTGTGTTTGTGTGCCGGTCTGAGCAGAAGTTGTTTTCGGAGCTAACGGGGAGCAGTGCACAGTGTGTCTGTCTGGCTGCTGCCAAAAGCCAAGGAACCGAGCTGCAGGAGGAGAGGCAGCAGCTGTAGCCCCACCACTATTTCTGGCTAAATCACATGACCGTTACATAAGCCCATTTTTCTTGCTCTAAAAAACAGTAAACTGCGACACAGGAAACACAACGCGGCCACCACTACCCCACCCCCCCACCCCCTCACTCGAACACACACATACACACCCCTGCATACACAACAAACACATTTGGACAGGCCATACATAATGGCAATTCTGAAAACTCTGAAGCTTTGGTGTCATTTGATTTGCTCATTTCTGTGAATCTTGTCAATAATTGTCAGAGAGAGAAATACACTTTCTGAAAACAGCCTAAAGTCGTACTGTGCTGCTGTGGAGGATATGCATACAGGCAGTGGGTGTATTTGAGAGGGACAGAATTCGTTTATTTATGCACTGTGTTTGCATGCGCTCACACAGCATGTTTACCTCTGAATATATGCATTCGCTTATCAATCCTGCAAGTGGCAGGCTTCGAGACAAGTGTTACTTTTTCCAGTCTTAGCTTTGAAAATTCAGCAAAAATAAAATATTTCATGTCCTCTAAAAGATGTGGAATTACATTTTCATGAACTCAAAAAGCGAAAAATTTGTCCGGATGATGCATTGGCCTCAGACAATTTATAATGCAAATCTAACACACCAGCAAATAGAAAAACATTTTTTTAAGAGTTTTCTCCTTTTAGAAAATGGTCTCAATTTCTGCCAACAACCTGTTACATAATTTGTGTTGTTTGTCAGCACCAGCGCACATCAGATATGAGAACGTTCATCAGAAAAGGAAACTAAATATATCCCGTGGAGACCCAAGCGTCAGAGCGATCAGGTCTGTGGTCCTTTAGTAACAAGAAGAAAAAGTATTCAGCAGCCTTAAACTGACACATGTAAACATCACAGTGCACATGTGGTCAGACCTGTTTGTGGAAACAGACTCCTACATACAGTAGCTGACTGACAACAATAACACTGCTGTGGGTCTACATGGCATTTGGCAAAGATTTCTTACTGTTGCTGCCAGCTGGGACTACAGACGGTATTATGGCATGAAGTATAACTTAAAGATGTGTCACAGCATGTGTGTGTGTGTGTGTGTGTGCTCATGCAGACTCAAGCTCAGGAGGTAGGTAGTTAAAAAAAACTACTTTTAAACAACAAATCAAAAGACGCTACAGTGAAAGGAAGTCAAACCCAAAGCAAAAAAAAAAAAAGTGGCAGGAACAGAACTCAATACCCAGTGCAGGAACAAAAACAAGGATTTGGAAAGTAACAAACAAAACCCAGGAGAATATATACAGAGGGGATAAATGAGTAAAACGCAAGGCAGGTGAGACAATCAGTAAACCTGGACCTGAATAAACAGCATACACATAGAAGTTATCTGTACAAATATAACGTTAAAACACAAAAGAAAGAAATCTTAAGGTTGAAACGCACAAAATAAGCAAAACATACAGACGAGGAATAGATGCACTCACGAGTTGTTGTATTTAACATTTGGTCTATTCCATCAGAGTAATTCATCTGTATTTATTCATCCTTGAATTACACACAGAAACTAAAAGCTTCTCAGAGATATTACTAACAGAATGCAAATCCCGGCCTTGCAGAAGCCTCGTTACTTCAGTTCTCTGGGTAACACACAAACAACAGTGTTCTGCACACAGTGTGTAATTCTTTCTTTGTTGGGATCATTAGCTTGGAAAGAAAATAGCTTCAAAAGTTCATATTCCATGCTGTGAAGAAGTAAATTTATTGCTTTCCTCTTTAACCTAATTTATTGCTTTTTTTATTTATAGCTTGATTTATTTATTTATCTGCACAACTTCACCGAAAACAAATTCCTTGTTTTGTGCAAATGATACTTGGCAATTAACCAATTCGGATTCTGAAACACCAAAGATATGGGAATCTCAGACAAAGATAACCTGAGTAAATACATAATATTGTCTTGGATGATTTCTCCTGTGTCTTGTTTCATCAGACTTCAATATAAAATCAATAGAAAAAAACAAACATGAATTAAAAGATGTTTGGCATTGACAGGCAGATTTTGCAAGTTTTTTTTTTAGGGGCAATTAACAAACTTAACTCTGCTGTTCTATGAGCAAGTGTGTTTTACTTGTAAATATTATGCTATTTAATGGAAATATAAACTTTCCAACAGTAAAGGATTTAATACTAAAAAGCATCATTGCAACAAAGAAAAAATCCACCAAACACAAAAAATTCCTGACTTTTTGTGTTGTTTACAAACAAGTGACAAATTATACAAAATTAGTTTATAAGAATAACAACGTGGAGTAATACTAATATATTCCATGGAACATCTTATATCTAAAAAACGTCAGGAAACACTGATTAACAGACCTTTCAATTTGTCTAAATTGAAATTCGGGTGATTCCGGCTCCTTCCGTCAGGCCTCGAGCAGCAGCTCGTTCATATTCATTATTTGAATTTGTTGGACTCAGATTGGCTAACAAACTAGCCTATCAGAGCAAGGTATACTGTTTCCTGCCCCGCTGCGCATGGCAACAGCAGACGTTGTGTCTTCCTGTCTGCTACGTCTTATGCTAACAGCTTTTAGCAGCAGCATGCTAATCGTGGTTTCAACAGTGGAAGCTGCCGAATACTAACGAACAAAGGAGTTGTGATGAAACAGATACAGGCCGTTCGGACTCGGGAGAACTCGGGTTTTATCGCCACCTGCGTAGTTTGAGAGATTAAAACTGAAAGAGAAGTTATTGACCTGTTTTCACACCCACTATGAAGGTAAGAACACCTGTGGAGCTAAAATATTCAACAGAATGGAAGGGCCTCTTTAAATTTTAAAACAATCAGTGCTGAAGATGCCAATAAAACCACCAGACTGGAAGATTCCTATTTGTTTGCACACAAAAGGTGTAGCCCACACTGGTGTCAAAGAACAAAGGTGTTACGGGGGTGCAGGAAAAGATGGAGGTCAGATTATATCTGCAGGAGAGACATGCAGGTCAGAGCAGGTCAGAAGAAACAAAGGAAGCAGAGTATGTTACATCACTGCTAGTAAATCAGACATGTGGTGGAAATGTAACTGTAATAAGAGGCTGAATAGGCAAACGCTGAATATTCCACACTGATTAGTTGGTTCACTTCTCATTGTGTAGATAAAAATAAATAATTTATGGAGAAAATAATAAGAAACATCTGTCATCTTCAGTTCTATGATGATATTATCTTTAATTCTTTCTTTTTCATTCGTAAAACATCTGGAATAGTCGAGCCGGTTGAAAAAACCTAATCTGAAATGTCACTCATTCTTGATTTTTTTTTTTTTTTTAGCTTTTTCAGTAATTTTTGTATGTGATTAAAATAAACCAAACTCGTCACAGTTATTGACATAAACAAAACTGGAGTGTTTTTAAAGCTCCGATCTGCTTCATATCAACAAGCAGCATCGATCAAGCATTAGAAAACATTTGAAATCTAAATGGCTCCTTCATAAAGAAATCATTGCAGATTTACCCAAAGCTGGAAATCTGAATTCCTTCAGACTTTTGTGTGTTGGTGTTACCACGTTCTACACAGTCTCTGTTCAGAGGATTTCTGGTGTGAGACAAGTCAGAGCCGGGATCCGGATAACTCTGTTAGAGTAAATGGCCTGTCTCCAACTGTTGTTACATGAGCCTCCAGCACACACAACTGAAAGAACTTAGGCACTGAAGGGAGGCCTTTGCTTCCTCAGACTGTGCTGGAAAGCACGCGATTGGCCGGCAGAGCTGCCAGTCTGAACAGAAACCATGCAAGCAGTGTCCTCAGATAACCTCCACCACTGAGCCAGTATTGAAGAGGATTGACAGGAGCGCCATGGAAACCCACACCGAGTCAGACTGTGGAGCAAAACGAGGTCACGGCAAAGTTCGGCATGTTTTATGTCTAATGTAAACCTCTCGGCTGAAAATAGAAGAGCAGCAAAAACAGTTAGAGCTAAAATCAGGATCTAGTAGTATTATGAAGAGCAGACATGCCAAGCCACTGATGACATCTGAATAATAAGCTGGCACTGACCTCCTCAAATGTGCTCCACATGGAGTCCATTACAGAGCACAGCTGTGTTGCATCAACAAACTTGTATTTCATTGAGAAGTGCAGTATAGAGGAACATGTGAATGGATTGAAGATTAAAGCTCCAACAAATGGAACATGATAAATCTTATTTTATAGCACTTATTTAGCTTTTTAAACACTCAAATCGCTAATACACATATCACAAATACACATATGCACAACGCATATATGCACAAAACTGCTGGGCACGTTCCTGCGTCATAGAGAATCCATACGCGACGGATATATGCACAAACATTTGGAGGTATCATACATGCATCTCACTGAATCCTGCTGTTTCTTGTTAGTTGCTTGATTGTTCACCTCCTCTGGTGTTCTCCCACACCCTCTTGCTGTCATGTGCCTGGGACCAGGATGCTCTGGTGTTCACACGCTTGTCTAGCGCGTCTACCTGAAGCTGTCAGACGGTCACCAAAAATGAATCACCGACTTCTTCAGTGTGAAATAGTGTCAAATGAAACATTTGTACAAGTTTTTATTGCCCGATCATGAGTTCTTAATGTCCGGTATGGAAAACTGTTCTGTTACTAACTGTAACTTAATCTGTGCCGTTAAACTGGCGTCCATGCACGCGTATCTGGTGCATGGTGTTTGTGTCATATTTGATTCGCTCTACAAGTATAACTCGGTCTGTTTGAGAGTTTTATTCTCCTAATATATTGTAATTGCGTTATTACATAATTTCTGATTATCTGTTATCAATACTGAACACTGTTTCCCGTGTTTACAGTCCAAATGACCACCGATGGATAAATGCACACAACGCTTATATGCACAAAACTGCTGGGCACCGAGGTCGGGCATATAACCGTTGACCACTGTATTGAAACCAAATACACATCCAGGGTCTTTAACACTTAAAGGGATAGTTCAGATCTTTTGAAGTACATTTCTTTGGAAAGGTTAGGGACAGATTGAGGTTGTTCAAAAATAAGGTAAAATATTGACTTTTCATCTTCCATAAAACCTCACTTCTAAATATATCAACTATTGTTTTAAGTATTCTGCTAAAGGACTTATAGGTAAACGCAGAAGGTGAACCATCAACCCTTTAATTAGTGAACAGCCCACTCTTAAATTGCGTGGTTTTAAAAAAAAAAATTAAAGTTGGATCTTTCCCAGCGATAGAACTCCCAGAACAGACATGTGAATCATTTATCATGACGCACTTGACTGCAAATGTTTTACAGTAAAAACTCTCATTAAAACCTGAAAGAGCTTCTGCGTTAATGTTAAAAGGTGTTTAACCTGAAACGGTGAGTGATGAAACTCAACAAAACCCCTGCTCATTAAAAAAATATGTTGTTCATTTACAGCATAGTTAGTCCTTTTACTGTTTCTTTTTTTTATTTAATTAAAAAAGAATAAGTAAAAATGAGTCTTTTCTGAAAAGTTATAATCAATCCCATCTACCTCTTTTTTATACCTGGATGTAACTGAGCAGTGACTATATGTATTTATTTTGCATTTATTACATATTTTTAACCTTTTTGGAAAACACTTAACATCTATGTGTAATAAAGTACAAGTAAATTCCCAATGAAAACTTTAGATTTCCATTAAATTTAACAGAAAATTCTTAAAAAAACAAACAACATGACAACTCATCTATTTATACAAGCAGAAACAGGAATAAATAAAACACACCATCTCTAATTAGCAGAATTATGTCTATTAAAAAGGTGCTTCTCCATATTTTCTGCCTAAAAAAAAACTTTTGGCTCTTGAGAGGATTTTGCTGAGTCGAGCAAATGTTTGTGTGTTAAGCTGGTGGTGCCTTCTGGTAGATAAACCAACTTAAAGAGAATGGATACTTGTTTTTTGTAATACGACTGTAAGTGAGCAGACTTGGACGGTAAAAAAAACAGGTGGCCAATAGATATTCCAAAGATAGGGTCTAAAATTGAAATCAAAATTTAGGAATACCCAAGATGGATGATGCAAAACGGCTGAAAGTGGCTCGTCTGCCTCCAGTATAAGAGATAAAATTAAAACACTATAAGATAATTTGTGTCTTAAGAATTCTAACCAGCTCTGTAGCAAAGAGCCACGGGTCAGTTATCTAATAAACTACTGAAAACAGAAAAGTGGCGTCCCCTGAGGCTGACATGTGCAGGAGTATTCCCCTACAGATGCCGACTCACTCCTCATTCACTTCATGTTTTCTACGTCTCATGCCAAGAGTAAGTTCTTTAACTTTGAGAGAAAAGGGAGGAGAAGGTGGAAGAAATACTGGGAGGGGGGAGGAGTGAAACGTCTCCTCGCGTCCTAACTTACACCTCTCCAGCGCTCACTGCTGACACATCACTTTCCACTCCTCTCCTTGTTACTCCCCCCCCCCCCCCCCCCCCCCCCCCACCACCGCCACCATTACCGCCACCTTCCCTCGGCTCCTCCTTCTTTTATCTCTCCGTCTGTCTGACTTTTTATTTGTCCTTCCTCCCCTCCTCCCTCGCTGTATCTGTTTCACTGTCCTCTACCTCCCTTCACTTTGCAAAATCCTTCTCGCACTATTTTCATCCTTTGCTTCGCTTCGCCTTTCCTGTCGCTTTTCTTTTTTTCCTTTTCTTTTTTTTTTCTTTGTCCCACCTCAGCAGCAGCTGTGGAGAGGTCAAATAAGGTAACAGCTCACATGTTGACGTCGCTGCACTGCACGGTTTGCTCTCATAGATTGCATGGTTGCAGAATTCAAAAGAGACAAATGTGGTTTTAGTACTTTAAGTGCACATATACAAGGACTCTCTGAAGCCTCACCTGACCAGCAACTCTGGCACAAACTCCCACAGGCTCTGCGCCAGGCTGGTTAGAAGCAAGAGCACCGGCATGTCTGATTTAATAACTCCAGACACATAATCTGGTTTCATATCTGCATAACGACAATGTGTAAATATCATCAAATTAAGCTGTGATCTGATTGGGGATGAGTGCAATTCCCCTGGTTGTCAGGAGGCAGTAACATTCATTTTGTTTTTTTTCTTCATGCTAACACAGAGTTTTTAAAAGTGTATTTTGAATTCAAACATGCATCTAAATGAGTTAGACTGAGGCCTGAAGCAAAATGCACAACATGAGAGACACATTATGGCTGCAGTTGATTTTCCACAAGCGAAATAAAACCTGTCCTTCCTGCTGATATTGTTCTTTCTTTTTTGCTGTCATTTAACTTCTAACTATTCTTCTTCTTTTTCCTTTCAGCTGCTTCCTTCAGGACAGCAAATGATCCATCTACCCCTGTCCTCTGCATCCTCTTCTCTCGCACCAAACAAATACTAACTATTACACATCAAAAATGAAATGTTAGCCTTTGGTCATTTTAAAGGTTTTATAAAAACAGAAGCAAAGTTTGCCAGTATTAAATGATACCTGGTTGCGTTGTGTCGTCAGTTACAATAAGATTTTAGGAACTCTAACATGTTTAAATGGTAAATGGTAAATTTGCCATTTAACATGTTTAAAAAGTAAAATGCAGGCAGAGACAAACAGGCCGCTGCATCATGCACGAAACTTCTGCCATGAACGTTCTAACTGATCTGGACTGAAGCCCAGAACAGTGATGCCTGCTGTTGGTCATTTTAATGGGATTTTCTGAGGATTGTTGCGTTTAACATACACCAAATATACATGCAAGTTTTTATTTCAAGATTTTGTAAATAAAAAACAAAAAACAAACAGCTTTGCTTCATAGAGCTAATAAGTAAACTAATCAAAATTTGATCATTTCCTTTCTCTGTCAGGACACTTGGAGAGAATCTAGAACAGTGGTACACATGATGGATGATTCTTGATGTTCTTGATATTACTATATCGTGGCACATCATTATCATTATCACAAAAAAACAAGTGTTTCTAAGTTAAAATAAATAAGTATATTAAGTTGTTATCACAAGCTCGAGTCCTCTGCTAGAAGCCTGGGAGCTTTAGGGTTCTATGCAGTATCGTATCTGTTCCTAGAGCTGCACTCGTTTGGACAGAGATCTCTGAGATTGTTCCTGGGATCTGCTGGAACTACTCTCACAGTTTGGACATCACATTCTGCTCTGATGGCCACTGGTACCACTGAGGCCTGGAGTTCTACAAATCTTCCTCTTTCAGCTCCTGGTATTTCATGAGCTTCACATGTTCAGTCTTTTTGATGAACACCTCGACACCTGTAACTGTTCCTGTTGTTTGTCAGCCACAACAATGTCTATTCGGTGGGCGATTACGCGTTTGTCCACCTAGATTTGGATGTCCCATAGAATCTTTGGCCCTGTTCTTCTCCACTAGTCAATTTGACTGTAGGACCTCCAGCACGGATGTTCCTAGACACGTTTACAGCCAATTGGATATGGCCTTCCATGTACTGTACACCTCATCCTGTCTTAGGACATCTACCATGAACCTCCTTTGCTTTTGTGCCTCTATGATAAGTGCTATACACACATGAAACCTCATCCTGCCTTGTAACAAAAACTGTTATTGATGGCTCAACAACATTCTAACAAAATCATGTGACAGCGCCTAAACTTCTCATTATTAAATGCTTTTCCCATTATTTGTACAGCTGTAAAAAACAAGGAGCGTGTTCCTCTGTTTTTGTTGTTGTTGTGTAGAGCTTGATGTGTCTTTTGACTAGCTTGATGTTTTATTAATTTGGTACAACGTTCATCTGTCAAAGTGCTGATGTCTTCTTAATTTGTCTTTTGGAAACACAGACAATCCTGAAACATCTTGTCTGAACACGGCACAGCGGTTTACCTTCTACAGCTCTTTTGAAGAAGACTTTGCAGCTCCCGCACGTCACGACACCGTAGTGACACCCCGATGCCTCGTCTCCACACACCAGGCACACTTTGGCCGTCGAGGAAGGTTGTCTGAGCGGTGAGCTTAGAGGGAGAAAACAGAAGAATTGTCAGATTGGCCAAAAAAAAAAACAACAAATCTTGGTCAGACTGTTCTTTTTCCCAAATTGATATACATATATTTTACAATCCACTGACAGCAGCAGCATGATGAGGCAAACCATAAAGATGTCTGCAGACCAAGAGAAAAGGGCTCTGATTTATGGCTCCGCTGGGCTTACAGAGATGACACAGACAGAATTATGGACGAGATTATTTAAATTCAATAAGCAGAGAGACACGGAGCAGGATGTTCAATCTAAGCAGTCTTCAAACTACTTACCTTCTGTTTCTCTATTGTGAAACATGTGAAGAGTGTTAAGTAGCAGATTAAAAAGAAAAGCTACAGCAGGTTAAAAGGTCAAAGGTGTGATAATACTATATATCTGACTGTACAGTGAGTAACGTGGCATCTTGTTTCTATTTACTCAGCTACAACTAAAAGTCAAAGCAACAAAACTGATGACATTCTGCCGAATGTTTCCCCGATCCAAGTCATTGTTTACTCTGGCAACATTTACCTCTTTCAATACCTGACTGATTACTAGAATTACACAGCTGAGATGCACAGCTTGTTCATACTGGTGCAAAACTAAAGGAAACTATTACTTAAAAGTTCAGTTAAATGAGATTTCAGAATAAGAGGGATGGGTGTTAAAGGTTTATCCGTTATGAAACCAGGTAGTAAGATGTGCAGAATTCATGTATTGTCTTTTGCTCTGGTTGTGGTTAAGGATATAAAACAGATTTGTGATTTTACACACAACTTTTTACTTTCTGTCTCAGGACTTAAAAGTAAAGCCTTCCACAGATTCCCTAATAGAACAACACTTTTAAAGATTATAAACAGTCAACTTTAGATAAAACAGATGAGCAAATTGCTAGTTACATCTAATTCAGCTCCAAAGTGAATTTCTGCCATCTTAAAAAAACCTTAATCTCAACAAATGTCAATACTTTATACTTTAACTTTTACGCTGTCCTTACTTTTGCATTGCACAGTTAGTGTTAAAGCTAGCTGCTGCAATTTGCGCTCATAAATCCTCATGTAGTGTGAAATTTATGAGTTTTTAAGGGATTATAAAACAGCCTTTGTATTAATTGCTTTGAAATTGTTAAAATTTGAGTTATTCTAAAATGACAGCAATCAATTTTTATCTCCCCTATATACAACAGGTGAGATATTAAATGTTCATCATAACCTTTCTACAGAAACCCTTTTGAAAACCTTTTTACCTGAAAAGACATCTGATAACTTGAGTAATGGTTCAGGATTGACGGTGGCTAATGCGTCTCCATGTCATTATGATCTTACAAGTCAGATATGGTTTCTCTCAACCTGCTAGAACTGAGTGGATCTGACACTCACGA
Organism: Pachypanchax playfairii; assembly: GCA_006937955.1. Lineage (NCBI taxonomy): Eukaryota > Metazoa > Chordata > Actinopteri > Cyprinodontiformes > Aplocheilidae > Pachypanchax > Pachypanchax playfairii. The sequence goes on from SSNP01000062.1 coordinate 1,286,136, forward strand.
TTTCCAAAAAGAATTTCACATTTTGATTAATCAGTTCTTCACCTTGCCTCTCGTTCAGAGAAAGGCCGGATCTCCTTCAGGTAGCTTTCGCTCTCAGTGCAGTGATGACCTGCGTTGACTGTCAGTGCTTTTCAGAACATGTTCCTGAAAACTAAGCCAAGATAAAGCATTGCTCCTCAAAGACACAAAGACAAACTCGGTTCTGCACAAAGATAATGTAATGATGTACTTTCAGTTGTTTTGCCTTTTGTGCACAGATTTGTCTAAATTCCCTAAATAAGTATTTTAATGAAATATTTTACAAAAAAAAGAACAAAACTCTGTATTTCTAGGATAAGATTTGTTAATTTCATTTTAATCACACACGCACGCCACAGACGGGATGGACCAGACACCAAATACAGTTATTTGTAAATTTAACAAACTGACAGCGACAACTTTGCAAACAGCTTTATTTGATGAAGTTGCGATTAATCCGAACGCAGCGTGATTGTGGCAGGTTTAAAAACCTCTGGAGCGGAGACACCCGTGACACTGCTGCACAGTTTGTGATCTAAACATAATAAGAACATCTAAAAGGTGAATGGTCTGTGGTTTTAAATAGTACATGGAAAGAACTGACTGGTAATTGCAGCTACAGTAAGTGGCGAGAGCTAGCTGTAGTGAGAGTAGTGACAGAATGGGATGCATGAAGCAACCAGGCAACTAGCGTGCTGTGGGCATGATGGGGTTGTAGCTCAGGTGTGTTTCCAACATTGCCACACCAAGTGTGCACAGGTCTCAAATCATTGAAAAGCTGTCATCAAGCTTCACTAAGGGTCCTGAAATGCTGCCACCCCCAATAATAAAGCCCGTAACCTCACTTCAGAAATGCCCTTGGTCTTGATATTCTTTTTAAATAACAATGCGTCTCATTTTCCTTAACTTTAAATACTCCACTGAGTATTTATTTAGATAAATGTTAAGAACACCTGATATGATTTCACTCATTAAGCATGAGGACACATAAAAAACATGGAGCTTAAATGTTGTAAAATAACAAAAAGAAAAAAAAAACAATCTAATGGGATAAAAGCTTTATGCATTTATGGATTTGGTACACACAAATGGATAGATACAAAATCATTTATCATAAAACATCTCCCATCATGCTCAGACGCACAGCACGCACAAAGATCTCAACATGTAGATGGGTACAAAGAGAGAACACTTTGTATCAAAACATCAAAAGTGGCCTCAGGTTCCCCTTTTCCTTCCGTGCTAATTGCCTCTCTCCCGTCTCAATCAATAACACACAAGGTGATTGTCTGGTTAACATTCTCCGTACATCCTTCATCAAACTATCTGCCAAGCCCCTCGCTCCTCGTCCTTTCTCTGTCTTGCTCTCTCTCCCCCTTGCACACACACACACACATACACACACACATTTCCTCCAGGGGACTAGCTGGAAAGGGGTACAGCCACAGCACACTCAAATACAATCAGGACCACTGATCTAATTCCCTCTTGTCCATCTACACACACATTCAATTTGTTAGAACGCTTAGAGGAGTCTCTGGTGAGGTGTTTGTCTGACTTGATCTTTCTGGCATGGTTTTAGCTAAGGTAAGTGTTTGTGTGTGTCTCTGCGTGTGTGTGTGTGCAAATTCAGTTCATGTCAAGGTGTATTTTTCACCATGTTAATACACTGGATTCTCTACCATACGTTTGTCCTTATTGCATCATTATAAATCAGAAGATAACACAAGACAATAAAGCACAAATAACTGCTGTGGAAAAGAGAACAACATGAGCAGCAAATGAGAGGTTCTTCTAATATCGACTTCATACCTTTAATGGTGCACATTAAAACCTCATCACCAGCCTGCCTGTATCCTGGTTAACAACAAGGTGACTTCCCCTCCCTCAGAGATGAATATAGGTCATTCACTCTCTGCTTATAAAACCAGAGCAGAGAGGCCAGGATGCAGTGACTGTGCACCGACAGCAGCAGCAGCTGCCCAAAAGTCGGCACAAGCGACCAGCCATTCCCAAATCCAGCGGTTTCAGCAGAGTGGAGCGCAAAATTTCTGTAAGTGTAATGATAGTAGGAGTTTTAGTGAATATAGGGAGGAAATACACCTAAAAGTCTGCGACACTGAACTCTTATGATAAATATCTTTGACCTCTGGGTCACTGCAAAAGGATTAACTTTTGATTTAGTTTGTCATTTGTCATCAAGACCAAAAATACATTCCAAGATCCTAATTTGTATTTGTTTCAGTAAAAGGCTTAAAATGTGTCAAGCTGCTAAAACTGTTAATTTCCTCTTAAACTGAAAAAACAAAGCCAAAGAAATAAAGATCAGATAAATAAAACTTAAATAATAAATAAATAAAGAATTAGCATTAGTTTACTCTGACTAATAAGGATGAGGTCAAAGGATAAATGATGCCTCATGCAACAATGAGACAATGAAAAAAAAAATACTAGGTAGTATAGGCCTGGGCGATTAATCATTTAAATGAATTAATTTGAATTTTTTTGTTGCGGACGATTTAAAAAAAATAAATTGAGATTTTGCGTAGTGGCGCTTTTTGGCTCCCCGGAGTTTCCGTAGAGTTAGTTTCACATGGTTTGCTACGACAGACATGCTGCAAGAGACCCCACACTGCAACATTTGCCTAAAGCCCGTCGCAGTCAAAGGCAGCTGCAACACAAACTCATTCTAACACCTGAAACTGAGGCATCCAGCCAAACATGGAAGATGGCAGTCTCACTGAGACGAACAAACACCGCATTGGCCAACAAACGTTAGCTAAAAACAGCTAACTGTAGCCGAATCGTTTGTACAAGGTACCACAAGTCACAGGAAAGAGGTACGGTGGAGAACAATCACTGAAGGGGTCGCTTAAAGTTGTGCATTGTTTGTACTTGTTGCTTTCCTTAATAAGTAGGGGAAAAATGGAAGAAATCGGAAATCGAACAAAAAAAAATTATCGGAGATTTTCTTTTAAAGCCATATCGCCCAGCCCTAGTCGGTTTAAAGGTATTTAAATATGTTTTCTATCTAAATAACAGCTTTAAAATATTTTTTACTCTTAGCTAGGCATTCTAACAAATGTTTTCTGTGTTATCATCCTTCAAATTTCTTTTAATAAACCTTATTTACAGATTATCTTTTAGGAAGAGGCTTTACTGCAAATGATCACCAACAATATCTGTGAAATGCTGTCAAATTAAAAAAAAAACTTTCTCCAGTGATTTAAGTTTGAACACAAGTTTCTGCTTTTTCCTTCAACCTATTCTTCTCCATTTCTAGCTCCAATCTAAGAGTCATTCAACAGGACAAACTGCACAGATCAAAGAGGTCTCATTCTTTGCTCCAATTGCTTTTTTTCCTTCTCCTACAGAAACCCCAGGGCAGCAGTTTCATTGTTTCCAGTGTCTTTTCATCTTTAGAGATAACACACAAAGCTAACAACTGATTTAGTTACTGTTTATTTCCCATGAGGGCACAAATGAGTACACAATGCCTGTTTATATCCACCAAAATGTACACACAGGAAATACCCCCCCACCACGTACAACCCTACATATGAACAAGTATAAATAGATGGATGGATAACAACGTACAAGCAGCTGTTTTAACCTCCTGCCTCATGTTACCCTCTCTAGTGGCTTATAGTCTTATAGAAAACATTAAAACTGCAAGTGTAAAAGATTTTTTTAAAGATTTGCTTGACGGAAGAGAATCTACACAAATTTAATAAGGGCCAAAATCTTGGACAGATGTTTGGACTCAAACTGGTCTCAGTAATTCAGATGTCACACTGGGAGCATTCTTTAAATGGTTCGAATACTTCTCCTCTCTCACTGCAGCAGAAGCAAAGCACAGAACCAGAACCAAAAGGGATGGTCATTTAAATGTATTCAGTCTGTAAAAAAAAGGGCAAAAATGACCCAATTTTTACAAAGTTAATCTTCTTTCTCCTTCATACAACTGAGATCAAAACCTTTCCTGAAAAAAATAATAGAAAGTTACGAAAACCAAAATAAATACTTTTTTTTTTCATTATGACTTAATGATGGGTGAATACTTTGATTACAAGCTGGCTGCATGTTGAATAAGTGGTTTTAAGATTGAACTCTACATGTAGGTAAATTCACAGGATGGCATCAGTAAACAGAAACAGGCTGCTGAACTTTACACTATAAAATCAGGTTTTTCCCTGTTTGTTATTTCAACAACTTATTTTGTCAGTGTGACAAAGGTTGGTGGCAAAATAAAAATAGACCACTATTTAAAAAACATTTGATCTGCCATCCTGATCTTGGAGGTCATTTAGTTTTTTTTGCTCTGCCCTCTCAAAGTTTAGACTTACACATTCACTGATTGTAAGAAAGTTTTATAACTGATATTTTCAGATAATGAAGTAATCATTGTTAGTAATAGAAGTGATTAATGACGCAACAGGAAGACGAGTTTATTACTGTAAAAATAACATACAACAGGCAAGATGTTGAAGTGAACATTAATAACTTACAGTAATTTTGTATTAGTTCAATTAAAGTGATCATTAAGATCCCTTGAAGTGACTTTCTGTTGAAACATCTGAACAATTAACTTTTCACCCTAAAAAAAGATTAGTAGATTCTAACAGTTACTTTAAACCTTTTAGCTAATTATCAAACCAATTTTAACTTCACAGAAAAACATTGTATAAACCTACTATTTTTTTTTTTTCCAAATGAAATATTTTTTTCTTGTTTATACAATTACCAAAAGAACCTCAGATAATTAAAAAACATCCAATCCAAACACAATTTAATACTACAAGATAGAATAACGTTATAGAAGCAATTTGTTTTACATTTATCTTTGGATTTTGAGGTAGCTTTTTATAAATAAGTTAGAACAACAAGTTAGATTTTACAGTGTAGATAGAACATTGTTGTATTGAAAAACAATGTCCTCATCATGTTTGTAACACTGCCTGAAATCACATATACACTTGTTCACATACACACACGTTCTGCACTATGTTTGCACTGCCGGAGAGCCAGCCACCCACTGTAAAGATAAATCTGTGTGTGCGCACGCGTGCGTGTGTGTGTGTATGTTTGAGTAGCCACACGGTCTTGCTAACTGTAGAGGCTGTTATCACAGGGATAATTCAGATTAAGCACCACAACCTCCCTGAACCTGCCCTTCATGAAAGAGAAGCATCCTTGACTCTGACAAACACACACATGCACACATGCATGCATACACACACACACACACACGAACACACAGAGAGAGAGAGAGAGAGAGTTTCCACAGTACAGTAGCTCTCTACAGTCTGTCCTGCTGTTTTTACGTAACGCACACCCCGGCATAAACCTTATGCCAGACTGTTTTAAAGAATATTTATGTAACACACAACTTGGTATGTTGTAAAGGTAAAGGTAGATTAGTTTAAAAGAGGACAAAATGGCTTACATAACCATGAGCAGACAGTATGAACAGTAGGTTGACACCCACTCACCAGCTCTCAAAAGGAGAGAGGTCTTATGGGTAGTGTTAGAGAGCCACCAGGGATTTATTTTTCCTGGTGAAGGTGACCCTGGCATTGGGCACACAGTACCTGAGCATACAGAAATATGAGATTTCCTCTTTGCCTGGCTTGATTTACACTCGTGTTAAGGTTACAGTCTATTCTACTCTGAATGACTACTGATAAAGAAAAAAAGAAATAACCTTTAGACAACACACGTGATGTAATTCATCCATTTCAGTTTCAAATCTCTTTGTCCTTTGATAAAATTCAGTCGATAAAAACCCAAACTGAAGAGTTTTATTTTTCAACTGATACAGTAACAATAATTAAAAACAATACTTTTGAAATTTCCTCCGAAAATAGCTCTTTTTGTTTATGATCTGAAGGCCTCGTTTCAAATCCTGAAGTGTCTCGTCATCTCCCCTTCCCCCTGTGCATGCCTGCAAACTTTCTTTGACCTTCCTCATAATAGCAAATCATGATTACCTTTCCCCTATAACACTACTGTTATGACTGTAAACAAAAACATGAGACAAGTCTCAGAAATGCACACACGTCCAGCTTCTTTTAAAGAGTTCATGCTGGCCCGGTCTATGGGTGGATAACAGGCTGCTATGCTATCACTCTGATCTATACAGTATCCAGTTTGTGCTCAACATGTCTGAAGCTGTTTCTGCCTTCAAATTCCACAAACGGCTCTGAACATAGTGCGTCTTCATTGTAGTGGTAGTTCAGCTTTTATCTGTGATGCTGATGCAGCTGAACGATTTAGAAACCATTCAGATCCTGTGAAAAAAAAAAAACCTTAAGGCCAATAATCGCACAACATGAACAAAATTAATCACCTGAAAAAATTTCAGCCAAGAATCAGAGCTGGCATGAATCTCTGGAATATGTGGCAGGGTGTTATTATCGGGTGGGGAGGATCATCTGGGATGGAAACACCCTTAATTCAAGCCTGTCAGGACCAGAGGAACGCATCACATCCAAACAGTATAAAATTAGGAACAAAATGCTACTGTGTGCCCAAAGCTCCATTCATAGTTTCCATGTGACTTAAACTCGGATTCAAAATGTGTTAGTAAGAAGCGCTTGTATATACTTTTCACGCTGCACAGAAACCTTGAGTGGGGCCACGTTCAGCGTTTTGCATGATGCCACAACGAAACCCACGCATTAATTTTGACAGCACACGGTCCTCAGAGTTCACAAAGTACACAAATAAAAATTCTACAAGGCCGTTTTGTAAAGAACCGCAAGGAGCTCAGTTTAAATTAATCTAGAAGACAAGATTTATTTAAACAATATTTACAATATAGGCATTGAGCTTGAAAAATCTGAAGAATTCATCCATTTGTAATACTTAAACATTTTACAGAACACCCACAGGGAAAAAAATACTGAGGTAGTTTTATTTTGAAAGGATTACAGAATATACTTAATCTCTCTAAATTCATCTATAGGAAAAGAAGAAATTATAGGTGAATATAAATCCACACAAGTTTGCCCGACTAGCAGAATTATCAGGCAAATGTGTGAGTTTCATCTGAGAGACTTTCAGCTTCGGACTTCTAGGACTCACATTTAAACAGCATTTTTGCTTGGACTGTGTTTCCTTCACACGTACAGAGCTGAGAAGACGTCTTATATGTAGTTTAGTTTCAAAGCTTTCCTCACTTTTAGAATATTTCAGTTAGTTAAAGTTGGAAAAAGTTTTAAAAATATATCAAAATGCAAAGCAAGGTAGATGCTAACTATTACAAATTAAAACTATCTAAAATTCTCTACATAATATAATCATGTTATTCATTTAAAAGTTTAGGAGAACAAAAAACACAACATTGTTTTTGCTTCTTTTAGGATCTGCCTCCTAGAAAGATTCATCACGTGTTTGACTTTCTGTTTTTAGAAGTGAGTTTGAAGGATCTTTTGGATTAGAACCAAAACTGGCCTAAAATCAGCTGAGAACACAGCTGAGAAATACGTTATGCATCAAGCAGCTCTCCAAACATGGGAAATTCGGGAAACAAGGAACTGGTGGAAAACACGAAAATGTTTAAAAGATGAAAGGAACACCAGCTCAATAACTCAGATCACGTTCCCTCTCTGCATATAAACCTGTGATCAAACACAAAAAAAAACCAAGGACAGTAGCTGGTTCAAATCCAACTAAACGTGCAAAAGAAAATCTTTTAATCTGACGCTTGTGAATCAAAGCTCAAAACGGACCACTTCAAAATGGCCCTTTCAAAACGAGATTTGTTACGGTGACACACATCCTTTAATTTTCGTGGCATGGATGAACTCTGGACCCGACCTCCCTCCGTGTTTTTGCTTCTGCTTTATTTGCTTTGCTCAACAATTTCACTCAATACCTGACACCTTCCAAATATACCCGATTTGGATGGCAATGCATGCACGGAAACTGACCTCCAAACTGAGCTTATAGAGGCCCTGAGACAAATGAGAAAAACAAATCCCTGGACATGGAGATTATCTTTAAGGGATGAGCCTTGACCTGAGCCACCTCCACATCTCACACTCTCTTCTCCGCTTTCTAGCAACAGTTTGCCAACACCTGACTCTCATTTGTGTTTATCCTACATGTGGTCAAACCAGCAGGATGGAATTAAACTACGGGCTAAAAGTCAGTATTTAAATCATAAAACTCAAATAAACACATTACCAAAGCTTCTGAGTTCAAAGAAATGCAGCATGTCAAAATATCTACTTTTTCCAACGTATGGCCTTTTCTTCACCCATATAAAAACGAGGCCTCGCTCTGAATGTAGGTTAATATGCACTGGCACTAACGCAGATTGCAAGCAACCCTACACATTGGCTGGCACATGTGATCTTCATCAACACCCACTAGTCATTTACTACTTTGTGTTGCATTTGCAAAGCAAGTTGTTGCACACACATACCATTGTGCATTAAGATTTATACCGAGGTGTGAAATTAGCTGTGTGGCTGTCAAGTGAAGCTGTCTGAGATGTTTATTATATGTTTCCTTAAGTCAAGTTGCTCACTAAAGTCACTGGGTATGAAACCACAACCTCAACATGTTAGCTGTACGCTGGAGCCAAATCCAAGTCTCTGACTGGCCGAGATCCAGAAGTTTAACACCACAGCACACATTCTGCATGTAAGCTCCAAGAAAGTGCTCTCCAGTCAGCTTTTCTGAAGGATCTGACAGGTTCAATAGCTGCTTTTTACCAGCTACAAGTCTTATTCACACTCAGACTCCTGCAGATAGGAGCCAATAAGGTAATAAAAGCAAATATCTGCAAACCAAATAAAATGTCAACAATATTAGAGCAGAAACATGGAGCTTTCACAAATATTTTGCGCGTATTAATATTTGTTCTGTTACTTTAGAACAATTATATGTGGTTGTGAGTGCTGTTTTAGGGTCATGTGGGATTTAGTTTAATAGAAACTAATCAAAAAATGGTTCAAAAATTAAAAATATCTTATTATTAAAAAAATAAAAAACTCACTCCGTATATTTGGAAGATAAAATAATGTCCTTATTAAAAGAGGGATGTCAATAATCCTTCATGAGTCACTGCAATAAAATACTGAATACATCTTACCTGGACAAATACTGCTGCTTACCAAGTGTCAGCACGGTGGTGGAGGGCTGATGATCCGGGCTTGTTTTTCAGCCACAAGATTCTGAACACCTCACAGTCATTAACTCAACCATGAACTCTTCTGTATACCAACGTTTTCTAAAGTTAAATACAAGATCGACTGACTGACAGCTGAAACTTGGTCCAACTTGTGTCGTGCTACAGGGCAGCGATCTCAAATACATCAGCAAATCTATGAAAAACAAACTGAAAACAGAAACATATTGATGTGTATTAATGTTCACTAAACCGCATTAAAAAAAAAAACTGAGATCGTTTTGATCCTGGCTGGAAGTTCTGATCGTTCCTATCATTATATGTAAAACACACAGAGGCCCGGTTTACTTTTTAAAACAAGAGGGTAAAAATAACATCAGTGCTGGCAACCTTGGTTCAGGTGAGAGTTGCCTCAGAGGTGTAGCTGACTTTTGATCTATATTTAATAGGGTAAAAGATCTGCAGTGGTGCATGAGGCTGCCCTTTCAGAACCAGCGCCCATGTCACCTTTTCCAGCAGGCTGCCGTGTTTCTGCAGTGCAGTAGCAGAGACATGCACAGTAAGAAATATAAAGAGTGTAAATATGTTACTTGTACTCTGATAAACAAAAATCTTATAACTGTTTTGCAATTAGATGAATTCTTGAGGTGATCAGATGATTAGTGAATAATCCTATGAATGAACATAGTTACGCAACTGCTTACACACTTTTTAAAAGTCCATAATAAACTTTATGTACTCATTTATTAATACTATTTGGTAATAACTGTGTGATAGTGTCATATAAAACAATTCCAGCTGATTTTTGCAAATATCCTGACAGGCATGACAACAGTTTAACATCCATCTATTTTCTATTCCTTGTGTGTATGTCCCTGGACATGCACCCTGGACAGGTCGCCAGTCCATCACAGGGCCACACATTCACACTCACATGTAGAGTGAGAAAGGTCCCAGCTGAGTTTCAGACCAGGACCTTCATGCTGTAAGGAAACAGTGCTACCAACTGCACCACCGTGCAGCTCTCAATTTACCATATTTACAACTAATAAATAAAATAAAATTAAAAACATTTAAGTAAACTCTAACCATCTATCTTAATGCTACAGGAAATGTTTTATGAATGAATAACATTTGCAATTTAGGCTCATGAACAAGCTTTTTTACGTGTCCAGTCACATAACAGTTCCATTCATCCTGCAGTTTTTAATTCAACATGATGCTGGGCTTTCCTACTGAGAACCCTCATTCAAATGAAACATTCACTCACACAACCCATAATATTACCCCAGGTCTAGAATATTTTTTACATTTTCATCACAACCTGCTCCACGAAAAGATGCACATGTCACATTTCAGGTAAATGAATCAGAAAATTAGGACAAATAAACTACATATTGAATGCAATCAATACACATTTAAGAATGAGACACAAGAGGCCGTGAGAAAAAGAAGCAGAGATATCACAACTTATTTGAAAGGAACAAGTTTGTTCTGTTATAACAGAAATTAAAAACACAAAAAACTGTATCAGAAAGTAGTTTTTCTGAAGATGGAAGAAACCCCCTCATGCCTCCATCACACTGAGTTGAGTTTTTAAAATATATTTGAATTACTTTTCTGTGAACAGGCGTTCAGTCTCAAGTGACATCCTGAGCCTGCTGTGGGGATTTACACAGTGAACAAAGCATTCCCTATTGAAACTCCACCTTGTGCAGCAGGAAAGCAGCTTTCAGCTCTACATTTTCTATCTGTTCACTGTTCTGCTTCATGTGGCGAAGCCCATCAGAGCTAATGAGTGGCTTTACAAGAAGGAAACAGAGCGTAATAGCTGAGGGTGGAATTAGGACAGATATTTGTCTCACAACAGTTGTATATTTTATATACAGATTGGTAAGCTACATCTTTCTGACACAAAGCGTGGTGCAGCACGTTGTCCTCCTCGTTATGTGTTCTGCCCTCACAACCGCTCCGTCAACAGAGGCTTGATGTGACAACACCCGTCTTCAAAGCCACATTAAAGGGTAAAACATGCCCACTTCATCAGAGATGACTGTCAAAGCAGACAAACTATGATTACTGTAAAATCAGTAGACAAACAAAGCGGCACTGAACAGGTCTGCTGCCGCTTAATACCTCAGAGAAACAGAGGTCACGACATCTATTTAACACCTGATCTAATAGATGAATACAACTTTGCCTATGTAACAGTAAAGGCTCTGAATATACTTATATATTTATATATGTGTCCGTGTGTTATTGGAGCACTTGGGACAGAGACCCCCAACAGCAGATCCCCCCCAAAAAACATCCGACATCTCAGTCCAGAAAACCTCAAGCTCAAAGGCCTTTGTTATAGGACCCAAGCTTAGAGGGACAAGAGACCGCCCACAGAGGGTGAGGAAGAGTTTTTTAACTCCTTCCTCACTCTCATATATATGTCCACTTCCGTTGTATGAAAGTGAAGCCGTAATATCCTGTTTATTCTGCAATGTTGTATTTTTGGAACCAAAGTCTGCACAACAGAGACACAGTCATGGTGTTTCTATCCATCGAATAGCTAATTGCAGCTGAAGAGAAATTAACATCTGAATTCAAGGAAGCAAAGAACTAAATGATTTAACAGGATTACACACCTGGACAAAAATAGTCTAAAGTTTGTTTTTTTTGTTTAGTTGGGAAAAAGTCCCATTTTTTATATGAACAGGAAGTAACCTAAAACCAATACTGCAGCCAGCCATTAGGGGGCGCTTGTTTTGTTTCAGGCTTTAACTTCTGCACAACATTTCTATGTCCAGTTGTATATTACAGTATAAGGTTTATCTGAACAATATCTTCCTAATTTAACTAAAAATAAAGATGCTTCCAAATGCCTGTGGATTTTTGGTGTTTTCACCTGTTTCAATTTTTTATGTTTCTGACACGTTATTTTCTTTCTTAACAATGTGACAAGATTTTTTATAATGAGAAACCAAAAACTGTTCTTGTGTGTTTTTGTAATTTTTTCACATTAAAAGCCTGAAACATCACATTTACATGAATATTCATAAACAATTTTGGCAGCAATAACAACCTCAAGTCACTGTGTCTGATGATCCTGCAGGTTTGGCACTGCTTTTCTTTTCAAATTGCTCAAATTCTTCTTGGTAAAAAAAAAAGAAAAACAATAATAATAATAATGTTTAACCTCGATCAGGTTGCACGAAATGATCGGTGGAACATGTCTTCCTATTTGTTATTAGTAATTTAAGCATTTATCACAACTTGAGATATACAGATTTTCACTCTGGTCTGGTCTTTATTTCTGAGTGTCAGTCTTTAACTCTTCTCTCTAACACTGTAGCAAAAAAAATTCCACCCCCACAAAATATTGCTGCCAGCAGCCTGTTTGACTGTCACTTAGTTTTCACAGTTTCTAACTTTGAATCATTTTAACAAGAACCAGGTGCAATCTAAAGGAGGAATTCTAAAGGCTGAACAAGATCTAAAAAGAACTCCAATTTGTGAGAACCTATACTAGAAACCTTTTTCCACTGTTTTGAGTATCATTTCCAAACCACCTTTATGTCGAAGGCTAACTGTGGCATGTCTCTGAAAGGGGGCTTTACTCCAGCTGCTGCTTTAACAGTTCCTCCGTAAACAATCCTGCTTCCTCAGCTGTTTTGTCAAAGCTTCCCTGCTACTTTCTTCCCCTCTGTTCCAAAAACAAACTGTGTGCATTATCCTTGTAATCTCTGCCTCCTGCTGAGAAACTTCCACAAATTTAAGTGGATTAAGAACATTTGTTGCAGACTGCAAAACTTTACCACAGTGGAGCCAAACATCAACATTAGCTTCGTGTTGAACACTCGTATCGTCTGTTGTAAACTATAAATATTCCAAATAAAATCCATTCATGAACAGACTGAACCAGGTTTTTAAACTTGCTTCAGCCGGAAAATGATTTAATTCAGTTTTACAAACAACAGACTGGAAAAACGTCAGCATTAGTCATCAGTCAGAATTAACTTACTACTGATTTTGTAGGCTTAGAATTGCTACCCCAAAGCAGAACGCTGTTGTTTTAGTAAAAGTGTGGATGTGTACACACACACACACACACACTCACTCACTCACTCAAAAGAGCAAGTGAACTTTGTTCTAGACTCTTGAAGACATCTCGCTTCTCATCCGAGGAGCTTCATCAGTTCATATTGCTGGCTTGCAGTTCACCCTCTCCTGTGAGCCATCTTATTACCTCGCACTGCAGATGGATTCTCGCGAGATTTGGAGTTTTCCAAAATCGCAAAAATCCGTCTTGTACTGCTCCAACTAAACAGTCTGACTCGGTCAAATAATGGTTGGACCAATCATATGTTATCATTGTGTTTTTGGGGCGGGTGTTCAGGTATGATTGGCAGCAAGTGCCCAGACTGGCAAAGAAAAACAAACATGGCTGCGCTGGTGGATGTACGCAAAAAAGCGGCTATTAAATCTGTTCTAGGAGAACGAGAGACGATTTATTGGTTGAAAAATGAACAAAGGTAAGATCTTTGTACATTTCTTGATGTAACAATGTGTTGTGCTTTTCTCACGACGACTGGATTTGCTACAGCTTGATTTACTGGGATTGGCTATGGACAAATCATGATAGGCAGACACTTGCTGGTGCGTCCTCCAATCAGCTTAAACATATTATACTAGATGGCCCCTCCCTTTTTCAGACACTTTTAGATGGAGCAGTTCCAGATCATTATGTGTAGACTCGACACGGGGCTACATAATGATCTGGCAGAGCTAGGTTAGCCATCTTACTCACTACAGCTGAAAGGCTGCACTCTGCACTTTTCTTTTTGCCTTCTTTGAATCTACTTGAACTTCTATGACACTGATGACTGAGAATCTGCACCAGTAAATGATCTGGTTTAGATTATCATAATTCCCTTTTTACGTATCCAAACTAAAACCAAGATTTACCAAAGATTTTTGGTTCCTCAATGAAGGGCCTACAAGAATGAACTTGTTATGATGTTGTTTCAACAGTGTTAATTCTTTTAAACAGAAGTTTGAGACTTTTTACTCAAACTTCAAGTTGCTTATTTGTTTTACATCTTTTAATAATCCTTTAATGTATTTTTGTATCTATTAATTCATGTATTGTTAGAAAAGGTGAAATTTAAATAAACCTAACTTTTTCACATTTTATACACTGAAACAATGTTTTGCTTTTTCCTTTACCTGCTATTAGAACAAGACCCAAAAATCGAGAGAAGTAAGAAGACACAGAACTTGTTTATTTATGCTACAGGTTATGAAGTTGATTTCTACACCTGGGAGATGTAAGAGTCACAACAAATGTATCCAGAGGGAGTGTAAATGTCAGCCACTTCTGCTCTGTGTTTGCACCACTAACATACTTTCCATTGCTCTTTAGCCAGAGTACAATTATTGATCCAAATTTCTGGTTCAATAAAAATCACTTGTTGCCATTAGATACAACAAAGTAGCTTGAGTGACACAAGCTAATTTTCATTAGTGAATGTTAATGTGAGGCGCACAAGGTAACTTTGGCTTTGTTTGTGACTTTCCCCTTTTTATTTTCTCACACATGAACAGCGCCAGAGTCCCTTAGTGGTTTGTCTCTCCTTCACTTGTTCACTTTCCCTCCATATGTCTGTTTCTCTCCTGAATCACTTCTCTCATTCAGTTTTTCTTTCTCCTGGTAGTCTGAACAGTTGTGCGCTCCTTACTCTCCTCGAGAAAGTGTCTCTTTACACGTCATGGGGGCTCAGAGAGATCTGCTTTCCGGTGAACAAAATACTGAGCAAACAAATGTGAGACAAGATCAATGTGGAATGCTGGAATCATTTGAGGTGGTCAAAAATGATCAAAGTGCTAGTTTGATCTCAACTAAATACCATCGAATGTCTCACTTTTCACAATTAGTGAACCGAACAGGAAATTTTAGCGACGTGTTTAAGCATTCGACATCAAAGTACAGCCCAGTCTGGTGGATCTGGATGGATGCATGTTGCGGGGCTTAAATTGAGCTGTGCAGTGAACAACACAGTCTGTCTGTGTCTTTGCTAAAATAGCTTTGTGTATTAATGTCCAGATGGACATTTGTGTTGTAATCTGCTGCACTTCTGTTTACAGCTAGGTAAGTATTGTCCTAAATAGAGCAGCAGCTCGCCCGATAGCAGAATACACTGAAAGTGTGTAACTAAGATAAAGGGGCAAAGTTCTGAAAAAAGTTTCACAATCTGTTGTAGTAAGTGACAGAGACAGATATGATTTTACCTCAGTTTTTTTGCAGGGTTTTATCTAAGGAATATGCCAATAGAGCCCCATCTGTTGGTATCAAGGACCTCCACAGGGCAGAGTTGGGGCTGGGGGTCAAAGTTTCGAGTCTGGAGAAAGACTCTGGTTAGAGGCAGGGTAAACTTGTTGGATGAGACAGGGAGAACTGCTTAAGAGACATTTGTTTTAAAACCAGGTTCAGCGTTACCTCGTTTGCATTACACAGTCTGAAAAAGCTTCAGGGAAAGATAGATGTGAAACAAGAAGCCAGGAGGTATAAATTCCCTCGCAATCAAGTTTCACATCTTAAACTTCGTGTAATGATACACAAAATTACTCGTAAATGGACCGTCTTACTGATGAACTGATTCTGTTTCAACAGCATTGGATCTGACTTGTTAATTTACCACTAAAAACAATAAAAAATCTATCTTTGCCAGCTTTCTTAATGCTGTCAATGCAGTAAATACCTGTTTTGTTTTTTGCCAATAATAATCACATGTTCTGCACATGCTCTGTTCCTCCTTTTAGACACTGCAAACAGAAATCATCCATAAGTAACCTAAAGGTCCACTCTCTGATACGGCTGACAAATATGTAGTGATACACAATTGAGTTTAAGTCCAACTTTATCTTTACTTTATTTTAGTATATGTTTTCCTTTTCACATTTAGTTTTATTTTTACATCAAACGTTCTCACTGTGGTTACCTTGTAAGTATAGTAAAGTATCTTTGGATTAGAATTAATGTCAAAGTCTAAAAAAAAAAATACAGATCAGAAATGAAAATATGTGTTTTGTTCATGATAGCTAGCTAATAGCTAATCTGATGAATTTTTTGTT
This sequence comes from Pachypanchax playfairii, assembly GCA_006937955.1. Lineage (NCBI taxonomy): Eukaryota > Metazoa > Chordata > Actinopteri > Cyprinodontiformes > Aplocheilidae > Pachypanchax > Pachypanchax playfairii. The sequence continues at coordinate 1,302,415 of SSNP01000062.1, forward strand.
GATGATCAAATCTGATGTGATTGTTTGGCCAAGTTTATGACTAATTATCAAAGGGAAACTATTAGCATAAATTGCAGCTTTTCACCAAAGAAAAGTTGCAAAGTTTATCTCTTAAATATTAGTTAAATTCTGTCTATTTACCGATTTGAGCAACAATTTCAGCTTCATGTACTTGTGAACTCCAAAATGTTGTTTTATAAATTTTATGCAAATCTATACAAACAACTGTTTTCTAGGTCAAGTGAATAAACATTGCAGGAGATCCTACATCTGAAGTTTACTAAAGAAACCCGTTTCTCAAACCCCAAACTTTACATTTAGAAGATGAGCTGTCTGTCTGGTTAAAATGAGGAGGGAATCGTTCAAAATGTCACATGGGAACTGACATATACTGGCAGGCTTTTGAACAAAAACCCTGCACTGTCAACCTGCTTTACCATCTCTCGGTGCACACAGTCGTTGAAACCCTCTCTCTGGTTTATTTCTCCTCCATCCTCACCCTCTTTGGCTTCACCCCCGACTTCCCCACCACCTTCCCCCTCAGTCTTTTTCCACTCCTTCTAAAACCCTTATACCATCCTACGGATTTAAGAGCTTAAATGTCAGTCTTATGATATCAGTGCCACTCAGCTTAAGCGCCTTAAATACAATGTCAATGTAGAAATGTGGGCCAATGAGTGGGCACCATTCAATCCAATTAGCCATAATGAAAGCAGCCTTAAGGAATCTAAAAAGCAGTAATATCTAATCATTTTCTTTGACTTGTTGGCTAATACACTCCAGTTGGAAAGCTGAAAATATTCTACCGTCATACAGAAATTTCCTTTAGTTGTATTCTTTGAGCAAATGCATGCAAATATATACTTAGACACCGAAAGCCACATCTGGAAAATACAATGAAAGCAGCTCCGAGACTGTTTTCGAATTGATATGTGCTTTATTTCATGTGTTGCTTTACCCAGTACCAAAGCATTGCAGAGTAAGAAAGTTTATCATCAGGTGTTTGAGGGTTTTTTTTGTTACTACCACATAAACATGTTGCTGTCTTGAAAATAATGTCATAAAGAGTAGAAATATACTATTGACATCTAGTAGGAGGTTTTGTTTACATGTATTTTGTTCACACAACGTTTTTCATGTTTCATTTTGATCTGCTTGTCACAACAACTGTAACTTCAATACGACTCATTTGCAAACAGTCGCATGCACAAAATTCATTTTCAGTAGTCAGTAAAACAAAAAAAATCAACAGTCAATGAGTTTTTGACAAAATCTCATGGTATGCAGAGTTTCCATGTTTCCATTCTAACTGGATGAAGACCTCACGACATTACAAACTTCTTTCAGTGTGAAAGGAGTCATAATGCTGCTACACTTGTCAAACTCCTCAAGTTGGTTTATTCCTGCTAGCTTAGGTCTCAAGATGCTTCTCGGTGTTCTCACTTCAGCAGTGATTGTACCATATACTCCCACAACAGCACCAAACCCCGGGCCTCACCATAACACAACTCTTTGGACTGCATCAGGGTGGAGATACATACAAAATTACACCACACCCCAATGCGTGATGAGGTCATACATACAACCTGGTAAGGACAAATCACCAGAAGTTCTTTGTGGCTCACTGCATTCACACACCTCAACCCACCAAAACCCTGTAAAAACCATCGACATTCTGGTTGATTTATTATTACAGTGTATCAGGATTGTCACCCAGTGTGTGTGTGTGTGTGGGTTTGTATTTCTGACCTCCTGAGGACCCGTTTCCTGACTTTTACTATCTTTCTGGGGTCCGGGGGTTCTTGTGGGGACCGAAGCCCGGTCCCCATAAGGGGGACTCCCCTTTTTAGGGTTAGGGGTTAGGTTTATAGGTATGGTGTGAATAGAGTTTTAGTTAGTCTTAGGGTTAGTTATAGAGTAATGGTTAAGGTTAGGTTAAGGGTTTGGGTTAGGTATAAATCTAGTTACTAAAATCAATGGAAGTCAATGGACGGTCCCCATAAGGATAACAAAACACACTTGTGTGTGTGTGCATGTGTGTGTGTGGGGGGGGGGGGGCTTTGATATTGTGCTCTGTTCTTGATTTGATATTTCTCCTTTTATCTGGTTATTCCTCTGGTTATGTTTTGGATAGAATTTACTTTATTAAATCTTGGGTATTACTGTGTGCCTCCTGTTTTTAGTTTTTTTTGTGTGTGTTTGGGTCTATTTCAACTCTTTTATGACACTTAATTTAATTTATTATGCAAGAGCTTCTAAAGCAAGTACGCAACCTTGAAGATTAGTACTAAAAATACTTCATTATAAAATATATCATATTCTGTCATCTTGCTTTTAAAACTAAAGAAAATGCTTATAATATTCAGTCTTACTGCCTTTAGAGACATGCACACACATTAAGAAAACCTGTAGCTGCAAATGAGATGCAAACTCTAAGGAAAAACTATGGATTTGTTTGATTCTGTACTCGTAGAATTACACTAGGTTTTTTCTTTCGCAGTTTTAAAGTAACCACTTAACCTTTGCAAAGTGGCTGCACACTTGAGCTCAGATACCTCTGATATTTTATCAAGAATAGCACTCATGCTGAGTCGAGAGGGTTTAGGAGACTGTAAGAAGTGTGACGTACCAAACCACACAAAAATATTTTTTTATTTTTTTATTTATTCTACAGAAAAACTGATTTCATCCTCGGAATGTTTGTGGACCAATACCAACATTCTGAATGTTTTACAATATCTCTAGACGAGACGGAGAGACAGTGTGTGTTCACATGTGAGTGAGCGTGTGCGTGTTTGTGTGCCGTCTATCAATTGGAGGCCAATTTTTTTGGGAAAATCAAATATTTGTAGGCTGCATTGATTTTGGAAGAGTTCTCTACACTCTTATGTGCGCTCAGTCTTCCTGCCAAGTTTGTCTGCTCTTTCTAAACACTCTTCCTTTCCAAGCTGAGGAGTCACTTATGCAGAGTAAAAATTGCTCTACGTGTCCATTTCTTTCATGTCTCCATCTCTTTAGGGGGAGTGATAGTTGGAGTTAGACTCGGTGATAAAAAGAGCATTAATAAATCCTTTGAACCATTGCCAAACAGTATCCCATCAATGCTTACTTAAGACTGGACCTTAGTTTAAAGAAGCTAGAGAAACTTTTCTTGAGTGGTTCAAAAACAAACTGTTTCATGTTTAAAATTAAAGTTGCAATCGAATCCCAGAAAACAGCAGAAGAGGAGGGACAGGAGACTTTGTCTCACATACTTTCCCTTACAGCCTCCTTCTATAAAGGTTTGGTTTTTGCGTGTGTTAATAAACCCTGTACTGTATGTAGTTTCATAGCTCATTTTTCCAACAATTTGAACTGACCCCCGTTTTATTAAAACTGCTGTGATCATTTGTTTTTCCAGTGTAGTATTCCATCTACTCAAACACAGTGCCTTTTTAATATGATAGAGCACAAATCATTTGCTAGATACGCTCATTCCTCTATAATTAAAAATGGAAGGATGAGTTCAATGAGGTGTGGGTTTACATGCAGGGATTAATAATAGACATGTGGTTCTTTAGAGAGAAATAAAAAGTCTAAAATCCGTCATCTGTAAAAGAACAGTATGGAATGAATTGAGAGAGGAGTTAAACGTGCCCTTCTATTCATCCTAATGGTTATCTCTGATCGTCTGATCTATCCCACTTCTCTCTGTACCGAAAAGATCAGGTTCTCAAATGAATGCTGATATAAACCAAATTACAGACTTTTTCAGATACGTTTTGTGAGACTTTGGGGAGGAAAAAAAGAATTCATTATTTTAGTTACATTTTTTTAGCTGATTATGTGCAGTTTGTTACAGATGTTTACACACTGAGATGTTTTCAACAAATTCTTCCAAATTGCATTAAACAGAAATGCAAATTTTTATGACGTTAAAGAAAGACATAACCCAAATGTTTATTTAGATTGTTCAGATTTATGAAGCAGAAGGAATTGTTTGTCATCGTGTTGTAAACAGCTGATTGTCACATGACACCATCAAAATCCAAGGTGCTGTGTCACAGCAGATATGAAATATGACACTTTGGCAGAAAATGGGATTTTATCTGTTTAATGTTGGGCTGCACTTCACAGGATATTAGAAAAATTTGCAATATTGTTGAAAATTCCAACATTTCTATGAGTTGCTATTAGGCCATACGTTCTGCCCTTACAATGCTGACAGCTCCCTGTGCTGGCGGTGGGTTTTCAGGGGGAGTGGGGGTTCATATGATTGTCAAATAAATATATTTGGCCGGCAGTTTGTTAGAATTCTTTGTGATACTTATATTGTTTAAACAAATACTGATCAATTTTCAATATATTGTGCAGCCAAAGTCATATGTGTTAATCAAGTGATCATAAATTAATAAATACATAATAATATACATAAATAAAATAGAATCAAAGAGGTTTTAAGCAAGTTTCAGTGTTTAGATCATACTAAAAGAAAATCATGAATGGCAGTTAGATCTGACAGAAACAAGATGATATTTTATAATTATCACGTCGGACCCTGTAATTTCTGAAGGAAATTCAATGGAAAACGTGAATGAAAATGCTGAATTCAGCAAATAACACAGAATCTCATAAAATGTGTTGTTATTGGTGGCTGCTGCAATCACCTGTGTACATTACCTGTTTAAGCCTCGACTCTCCTCTCCACACCCACGAGAAAAAAATGATCTCACAACCATCACCTATGGTAAAGAGGCCTGCTAAAACACTGAAGTCCTCAAAAAAAAGAAAGAGAAAGGAATTTCACACTGCATTCAGAGCAGAACAATACCCCAATGATTTTTATGAATCAGGAGAACAACTTTTTGTCAGCACAATTACTGACTGTACAGAAACATGAAACGACCACTTACAGTCAAAGACATCAGAAACTCTGAGAATAAACAAGCTGGTGTGAGATGCTCACTTCAGCCAAGTCTTGGACATAAAAACAAATCAGCTGAAATGACACAAATGTATTGAAGATTTTGACGCTCAATGTGCCAAATCACATATTCCTTTAGAAAAAAATGAATTTTCAGTTGGAACACAGCACTTTGTGATATTTGTTGAAAGTTGAATAACAGTTATTAAAGGAGAGCTTTATTTTTTTAATTGTTGCCCCCCCTCTCCTAAAAATGTGATATGTTTTAGGTAAATAATATAATCATAAAATAAAAGACAGAATTCAGAAAAATCAAAATAGAAAAAAAAGTGGAATTTAGGAGAAAACTACATTACATTAACCCCTCCTTTCCACCGAACACGCAACAGACGCACGTTAGTGACACGTAATACGTGGCTGATAGCCGCCATTAAAGTCAACAAGACCGATCCCACTGCGCGCGTAGCAGTGCACATGAGACGAGTAGTGTCGCTGGCTTTACGTGGCAGTCCTATTTTTAGACCCCACAGGAAATCAGGCGTTCATGAAAAGTAAAATACCCAGAAGTTTCTAAATACAAGGACATGTGTACATCAGTTTGCTTGACTACGAAAAAATACATTACCTGTGATGGGCTTGAAGTCTGTAGGTGGCGTTAAAATAAACCGCATACCTTCAGGATACATATTGTCGTCTTTCTCCCTACTGACGAAATCACACGTGTTTTCACTATTCTCATGAGATTTCGTGATCTTCCGTGACCATCTGGATGTAACGCTTGCGTGAGTGATAAGCATGTGTAAAATGCTCTCGGTAGGAAGGGACGCTAGGCTGATTGTGTGAGCAAAACGGTACGCATCCAGTGGAAAGGAGGGATTAGAGAAATATAAAATAAATTTTACAAGGTATTTGGTTGTGTCTATGTTACTGCACCCATGTTTCTTTGTATTTCTGGTATATTGTGCTGACAACCTTTCTTCCTCTTTGTACTGAAGGACAGAATGTGAATGAGCTAAAAATAAGTTCTGTAACAACCTGAGAACTTCAATTCATTTCATTACTCCAGTCTTTAATGGTTGGTGATGAATCCAATCAAAAACCTCCATCAAGGTCAGATAAGGTGAGATATATAAATCAACTCAGATTTATTCTGAAGGTCACCTTGATTTTACAATGAAACCTTTCTATCTTTTATGCACGTCCTCTTTTCAGTCGTCAAACTGAATCAGTAAACTGTTTGCTGAAAGTGAAGTAGACCATTTATGCTTTATGTTTTATTTCCCAGTAAGCATAAACTAGCTAGCAACCTCTCCGTTACGTATGAAACACTCTCTGCCGGCACCAATCAAACCACCAAATAGGTAAAGTTTGTGCTAAACAAAATTGCTCCATCTCTCCAATACCATTCAAAAGAATCAATCCATAATACACAGAAACTGTTCTGGAACCAACAACTTCTCCTGCACTTTACTCAGACTTTGAATATACTTTTGTTTAACTTTAATCTCTTTCTGTTCATAGACAATGACAGAAAGGTCATCAGTCAAACAAATCCAGATAAAGAACAGATAAGACTGATAAATGCATAGTTTTAAAAAGATTTTTGTAAATTATTTGCATATTTGTGTTGTAATTTTATAAAAAACATGCAATCTTAATATTATTGCTGAGTTTTAAAATGAACCTCTAACATTCCTGTCTTCCCTCTTCCGAAAACTCTTCCTATGTGCTTTAGACCACTTTCATTTTAATCGACTGCCAGTGTTTAGAATGTCAATCTGATTACATGTATACCGTATTACTGGTAAGCAGTTTGTGCCTGAAATACGTTGCAATTCTTTGTGATATTAACACTGAATCATTGATATTATGACGACAATAAAATGTATATTGTGCTGCAGTAACACATGTTTTTAAAAACCTTTGCTGAACAACAGAGTAAATAGAAAATAGAGATGTGTTGACACACGTGAGTGTGCTAAAATCCTCCCCACTGGGACACTCCTATGTGTACCACAAACAACCTAATCTGATTTTAATACACCGTGGTGTTAACAGATGCTGGAGGCAGAGTGAGCTGGACTCAGTGAGGACAGATCAGATCAATTACCTGATCCACAGACAGAAAGTAGAAAACTACGCTTTACTGTCAGTGAATAAATCAGAGTGGTTTTGACCTTTCATCAGTTCCATCTTTCCTCTGAACAAGAAGTAGAAAGATTTGAATATCCTTTAGAGTATCTGCATCTGTCTCTTAAAATAGGCAGAAGCAGCTTTAAAAAAATGATTCATCGTCATGCATTTACTTTATTTCAAGACTTCAGTCAATTGAGATACAGGTACAGCTTTCGGTTTGTCTCCACACTGCTGTTGCATCATTCTCTTCAAAAACACAAATGAGGGATTTGTTCTCAGTTTGGGTACAAACATGATGCACAAAGAGAACCTGATTATGTTTTAACCAGTATGCATAAATACAAATCCCAAAACTGTCATTGGCATCACTTAATTTAATATCTTTGTGCCCAAAAATATATCATGATACAAAATATAGTTAAAAATGATCCCTGTTGAACATAAAAGACAAAAAACTTTATACAAATGCATCAAAATTGAGAAGCGAAGCAGAAATATTAACATGTCCACTAAGCAGCTGTGGTTGTTTACAAGTATGCATCTATGTATGAGGGTCTGTTTGTGTGCGCGCTCACATCTCAAAGGGAGCCACATGGGAGCCAAAACCAAAGGGAGCCACTGATGGGAAATAACTAAATCATGCAGCTCACAGATGTTTGTTAAATACCATGAGGACACCAAAGAGATGGGTCCAAACTCTCAGACTGTTGATGATGTTTCAAATTCTCCCCGAGCAGCAGGTTGCATGTATTGGACAAATGCAAATCTAAACCTAATGTTTAATCAATGTCAGCCTGTAAACAGCACTATTAAATGTTAACCCACAGAAGGACATTAAGCACCAAACAAATATCCAGAAATAGAAACTTTTGAGATACTTATCCCATAATCAAAATGCCATACATTTATCTTTTGTTCTTTTTAGTTTTTCCCTACAGGAAGGTGTTTTTATAATAGTTTATGTATGAAAGGTGGTTGCATCTCCAGGCTCTCTCTGCTGAAGCCACATATCAATGCAAAGCTTTTGACACAGCAGTTTGTCATGGGGGGTCATCTAAGGACTATGGAGATGAACATCACCCATTTGTAGGAATGACGCCTTTATAAATAACTATTTAGTGATTAAACCTGACTGAGACCAAGCTGGTACCAAAAAGACAACTGTGTTCTTAAGTGACACTTGCTCCCTAATTAAAGCCCTAAGTGGTGTACTATGTTTAAATGCAGCGCCTGTAAAGAGGACTAAGTAACTTTATCACTAGCATCTGCAAGCCAGCATTTGTCCTTGTTTACACCCAAGAAGAGAGACTAGAGAGTTAAAATCCCAGAAGGTGGCTGCATGCCAAGGGAGAGTCTTAAATCGTTCCTTGTTCTTGATTAGGGACAAGCAAAACAAAGATTAAAACACAGTCTGGCTAGATTATGCAACCACAATCTTAGTCAATCTGTGAAAACAGTAAAGGTGGAATGTCTTAATCTCTCAGAAATAACCACAACATTGACATTATTGATATGTGGTAAATAAGTGTCCCAATTTGTAAATGCTGCATGTAGCTTTAGCTGGAATGACTTGACTCAAAACTGATTCCAGCACAGAGAAAAGGTTTTTATTTTAGTTACTAAATGTGATGATAATGATGTTTATTGTCAGCTGATCCCAAGAACTCCAAAGAGAAATCCCAGCCTGTAGGATTAAGCCAGTTAAGCAGATAAGGTTAAGGCAGGTCAGGCTGATGTGAGACATACAGACCTTAAACATGAGAAGAGCAAGGGAGATTTTCTTGGCATGTAGGACGGCAATGAGTTGTGAGGTGACTAGACAGAGCTAAGGACTTCTGGAAGGTGTGAAAAGAGTAGGTTCACTGAGGTGAGCGCATGGTGTATGGGCAGGTAAAGTCCTTAGCACTTGAGACAAGAAAAAGAATTTAGGACTTGCGACAGGAACTTGAAGGGCAGACTTGAATCAGTGTCAGTAACACAAGTAAAGAAAGATCCACATTTAAAAATACATAAGAGGGCAAATAGAGAGGCAGTAAGGGCAGGTGGGACTTGGTCAAATCAAAAATCGAGGGCTGACAGACCTTGGTCTGATAAGGGTGGGGTAGGAAATGTGGTAGTGAAGACCAAAAGCCAGGTCATACACAAGCTCTATGGACTCTTAACACAGAAAAATGGTGGCTAGGCGAACATGATATGATACTGGGGAGAGACTGAGGTGAGTTTATTTGCTTGGCAGAACAGGTAGGTGTCATGGGCTTGACTGCAGTGACATAGGAAAGGGGAGAACACCCTTGACAGGGAGTTTGACAGATTTCAAACAATGACAGTAGTTTTTATTCATTCTTAAGGTAAGTTTTATTTCTAAAAATTTTAAAAGTTTGTATTTAAAAAGATTTGTATTTATCAGTACAGCATCAAATTTCTCAGCTTGACCACTTGAACTGAAACCTTGATACATTTTTGACCAACCTTTTTGTAAAACTTTCTAGAAATGTTTTCAGAAGTTATTTATCACAGAGAACAACATACATGAGAAGTCCTTTGCTGGATACACTATACTACCAAAAGATTGGGAAGAATGTCTTCACATGTACATTAACTTCAATGTCACCCCATTTCTAATTTAGAAGGGTAAATATGGGGTTGGGCCACCTTTTACAGTTATCACAGCTTCAACTTTTCTGTCAAGGCTTTGCACAAGGTTTACGAGTGTAATTATTGAATTTTCCACCATTCTTCAGGCACGGATGTAGGATGAGAAGACCTGTTGCAGTATCTCCTCTAATTCATCACAAAGGTGTTCTATTAGGCTGATGTCAGAACTCCGTGGAGGCCTGTCAAGTTATTCCATACCAGACTTATTTATTGATGCCATTATGACATCTACAAAGTATTCATACAAAGTTGGGAGCATGAAAGACTCAAAATGTCGCTGTATACAATACTAAAGGTTCCTTAACTGGAACTGTGGGGTTGAACCCAATCCTGGACAAACCACCAAACACCATAATTCTCCCTCCATCAATCTTTACACTTGGCACAATGCTGACAGGAAGATACAGTTTTCTTGGCAACCACCAAACCCAGACTCATCCATCAGATTACCAGATTGATGAGGTAGATGAGAAGCTTGATTCTTCACTCTAAAGTCTAGTGGTTGCGTGGTTAACGCCTGTGCTTCTGACATTTTACACTGCACTTGGTGATGTAAGGTTTGGATGAAACTGCTTAGAAATGGAATCCATGAAGCTCTCTACATGTTCCTCAGCTGATCTGAAGGCCACAAGATGTTTAGACATCTGTAGAACCTCATTCTCCATGAAGTTACAGAGTTCTGTGTATTGTGTGTCTCAGCATGCCCAAATGTCACCATGTGGCCTCCCACTTCATGACTAAGCTGCTGTCGTTCCCAGTCGCTTCCACTTTTTTATAATACCGATCGTAGTTGACTGAAAAGAATATTGAACAGTGAGGATACTGAGCTCCTCACAATGACCCGTTCTGTCAAAATAGAAGCAATCTAAATAAATCTTTACGTACTTTATACACCTGTGTCTATGGAAGTTATAGGAAGTTATTGTATCACCTATAGATAACTCTTTAAACCAGAGGACAGTTTGAAGAAACAGATTAGTTCTCTGGTTTGATTCCAATTCAGTTTAGTCCAATTATACTTTCTTTCTTGACTTTTTAAAAATAATATTGTACAATTTGACATGTAGCAAACAGCAGCCTTTAATTTGCACCACATTGTCGCACTGTTGGTCCCCTTTAGCAATTTATTCAAACTGAACAGAGGCAGCTCATCATTTTATTAGCTTGCATTGTGGAAATCAGCTGACTTACAACAGCCTCATCCCTAGGACCAGTGGCTGTATTCCCTGACACATCACACATACAAACTCTACCGTAGAACTACAGTTGTTTCTGTTTCTGGAACAAATAAGCTGCAGATAAAACTGGACTCTCATTCCACCTCTAACTTTGAGTAAAACGTTCTACTTTTTTTGAACACTGAGATGACACAAATACATTTATAACTGACACTCAGCTTCTTCTCACCGTACTGTATTTTCCTCTGCTTCCATTAATCTGGCCCTTAGGTTTAATCATTCAGAAGTACTGATTGTTTGGCCCTTAATTTGGGGTGCATGACATGAGTATGCAGCTTTGTTCATAAAGAAAAATAATATCACTCTGTTTGAATGTCTTCAATACAATCAGCAGATGGCACATTACTAATAAGTAATGTCAGAGCCAAGAGAATAAAACAATGAACTAGAATGTGTATTTATTTTTAGGTTCAGACACCTACTGATCTACAGCCTGTGAGACAGCAGTGGCACAACTATGCTACAGATTTAACACTTTTCCAGTTCCCACCAGCATAAGGAATTTGTCTCTGTGAGTTTCTAACTCCTTCAGGATCCTCTATAGAGGATTCAGCATACCTACATATTTTATTGTTTTATTTTCCTTTGCCAGAGACCACAAATCCCTAAGTGTTTCAGAGTTATCAATTATTGATGGCTATTTTTAGGTGTATTTGTGCATGACATATTTTAGATTATCCTTGCAACCTCAACCTTGCTTTTAGATTATATTATATTTTGATTGCATCCCTATGATTTTGATAAAGGATTCAATTGAGGAAAAAATATTAGTCATGTCAAATGGGATATAAGAAAATACTAATTTACAAACTCAGCTTTGTACAGTCCTAAATAGTAAGCAAATAGGAATACGAGTTCATCTGTATTCTCATTTTTACATTTCTAGATTTAATAACATTTGCAATTCTCATGTAAGTAAACCCTTAGAGACAAAGTTAGAATTCATAAGGACCCTGAAGTTGCTGTTCTCAAATTCACTAACCATTTCAAACATGGCGGTGTTGTTCATTAACTCATTAAAACCTCTTTGTAAAAAGCATTCCCATTTGCTTTAAAGTTTGAAGTTTACATCGAATTTTCTGTTTGTTTACAGTGTAAATTAGCAGCGCAGCTAGTTATCTGTCGGCCCTTCTGGTTTCTCATGTTGTTATTTAGGATTCAAGTTGTTTAAGATGGCAGCAACCTGCTTTGGTGTTGGCCCCGCCCAAACCAACTGAAATCTTGCTGATTTGCTCAGAACTGAGCTGTTTACAACAGATAAAATCCAAATTGTTCAACAGCGTTCAAATGAAACTCACTTTATATCTGAACCATCCAATTAATATTTTTTTGTTGAAGCATTTTCAGATATAAATACAGTACTTCATTCGTTGTTTCAAAAAGTCTAAATTAAAACACACAATTTTATGTGGAGCTAGATTCATTTCACCCTCATCGTTTTGTCACCACTGTTTTCCTGTTTTTACATTCTGATTTCACCAAGAAGATTAGTCACCACTAATACCCTTTCAGGGTTTAATATTATGCTGAATTGTTCTTCTCCCTGTTTTAGTAGTTTAATCAATTTTCATGATTGTTATGTTGGCCCAGTGCAGGCCAATAACTTAATCCTTCTCAGACAGAGTAAAATCTATTTCACAATCACAGGATGTGCCTTTTGATGTGGTTGTTTCAGGAAATTAGATGCTGACAGCATCAGATGGGGTTAAATAGTGTACTACCACCTGAAGCCCATTAATCACTGCAGCACATTTTAAAATGGGAAGCTTTTATTATTTGCTTAGTTAAATCCAGGTGGTGGTGAACATAATCAGATGTTCACACAAGTCGTAAAAGTAGAGGAAGATGAACTGAAATTAAAAACAAAAGTTTTACTTTTCAAATTCATTTCATGAGAAATTTGAGACAAAGCTGTATTTTAGTGAGCCGTGGAAGTGTAGCGGTTCGCGGCTACAGTATTGTCAACCTGATGATCTTTGGAAGATTTTTTTAGTTTAGTTTGTCGGTTAAGCCATTTAAATCCAATATATAAGTCTTACAATTGTAAAAAGTTCCTAAATACATGAGATAACCTAAGTTATGTGAGCAAATTATTTAGAATAGAATTACATTTAAATGCTCATTTTTGACACTTTATATATATATATATATAACAGTATAGATATAACAGTAATGATGAGAATAAAAAAATAACACAAAACTAAATGTCTTGTATAGCACTTTTCTAGTCATTCAGACCATTCAAAGTGTTTTCACACTACAAGTTTCACATTTACCCATTCACACAACCCGATATGTAGTTCGGGGGAAAAGGGAGGGGCTAACATTCATACAACCTGATGTGCTAATCGGGGGGCAACATGGGGTTCAGTGTCTTGCCCAAGGACACTTTGACATGTGGTGGTGAAAGCCAGGATCGATCCTCCAACCTTCCGATTGGAAAAACAACTGCTCTAACCACTGAGCCACAGCCGCCCTAAGTATGAAACTAAGTGTTTAGCATCAATGTGAGTCCCAAAAACATATTAACTACAGACTGTTATTAGGAATGTGTGCTGTATATTGAAATTATCCCCAAAAAATTTGAACAAACGGGAGTTGAAAGATGTGTTTTTTTTCTGAAATAGCTAAATAGCTGCTTTTTAAAATCAGGAAAAAGATCAGCAGAGACCTGAGGCAGTATCTGAAAGGTTCATCAGACCCTTGAGTTGATATTAATGTACAAGAGGTGGTTTGAGATATTTGTAGAAGAAACTTTAGAAATGTTATGTTTCTTGATAGCACCACGTGCTTGTTAATTTATAATGAATGTTCTCCTTCATCCAGGTCAAATTAATCCTAGTAGGTTTAAAAGATGGAAACTGGACTTTTCTTCTTGATTCTGGCAGATGTTTCATTTCTCATCTGAGCAGCTTCATCGGTTCAAAATATAAAAAGTAGTGGTTCCAGGTTTCAAGCTGTAGTGAGTGAGTTGGCTTGCAGATCACCCCCCTCTCATCCTCCTACTGTTCATATTGAACTGTTTACCACCTGAAAGGTTTTGGTCACATGCCTGAGGGGTTGAAGTGTTTTGAAACTGTAAGGGGATTAGATTCATAGCTGTATTGTAGTTTTCTTGAAAGTTGAAACATGATACACTCCTCCTCTGTTTAAAGGTGGACTCTTTTTTTTACAAAAATGGCTACTTTTATTCATCTCTCAACCCGTTGATCTTCTCTGTCCAAACTGTGAACAATGATGTCATCAAAAGACTGTCCTTTGTCCTTTAGATGCAGGTGGACTACAGAGTCCTAACCTGAAGAGATGGCTCTCCTGTGCTGGGTTATGCATTTGTGGCTAAAACATTTGTAGACCCTGATACACAAACTGCCACAAACCTTGCAACAGAAGTTTTCTGGATGTTCTTCAAAATCACTGAGGATCTAGCATGCTCTATAATCCCAATACTCAGCCCACTGCATCCTTAATACATGTCTGAAGACCTCACCAATTGACCCTGCAAAGACCACCCACATTCTGACTGATTTTTTATGCTATGGTAGGGTCGTAATTCAGTGTGAAGGGGAATTTGGTCAGTAAAACTAATTGTGTCAGCCAAGGACTTAAAGAGGCCATTTCATACACATTTCAGGACTTTGTGGTTATTTCTTAAGTATTTCCCAGTGATATGAAACATTTTATATCTAAAAAACGTCAGGAAACACTTATTAACAGACCTTTCAATCTGTCTGCATCAAAATTCGGGTGGTTCCGGCTCCTTCCGTCAGGCTCCTTCCGTCAGGCTGCTTCGTCAGGCTGCTTCGTTAGGTTTTGTCAGCAGCTCGGCATATTCATTATTTGAATTTGCTGGACTCAGCTTGGCTAACAAACTAGCCCATGAGAGCAAGGTATACTGTATTCCTGCCCCGCTGCGCATGGCAACGTCAAACGTCGTGTCTTCCTGTTTGCTACATCTTATGCTAACAGCTTTTAGCCAGCAGCATGCTAGGAGTGGTTTCAACTGCTGGAGCTGCCGAAAACTAACGAACAAAGGAGTTGTGACGAAACAGATACAGGCCGTTCGGACTCGGTAGAACTCGGGTGTTATTGCCACCTGCGTAGTTTGAGAGATAAAAACTTAAAGAGAAGTTGTTGACCTATTTTCACACCCACTATGAAGGTAAGAACACCTGTGGAGCTAAAATATTCAACAGAAACCTCAGAAAAACTGTTTTTAATGGAAGGACCTCTTTAACATATGCTTTAATCAATAAGTGCTTAAAACACAAATTTTTATTCTGTTGTGATATTAAACTAACAGAAAGTAGACATCAGTTTATCTGTGTTGGATAATGGACAGAATCAAGGCATAGATGACTGCTTTCTTTACTTTTCTTTTCTTTTTCAGATCCAACATTACAGCAATGTTGAATCAGCTTCTTTTCTTTTAGGAGGGTCCAGCAGCTGTGCATGATCATGAGTAAAAGAGAAAGTTCCTGCTTAGAATCCAAAAAAGAATCTCATCTTTTTTTAAGGTAAGTGAAACAGGCAGCTGTGGCCGAGTTAAAGGAGAGCAGGCCAAACATAAAGCAGACACTGAACAGTCAAATGTTTTTCTATGCCAGCTACAGTGAACTGAACTCCACAGGGAGAACGATTAGATGTGAGTATTTCTCAGAGCTGTGAATACGACTGACTTCATGCTCATCAAACACAGAAATGAAATTCAAGTTCACACACATTAAGAAATAAAATAATGGTGGCCACCATCTTTTAAAATGAGCTAGTACATTCAAACCCAGTATACAAATACTCTGAAAAAAGCCAGTAAACCAGTAAATCAACAAGATTACAAATCTGAAATCTGGTGCCAGTCTCTGGGACGGAACAGATTTCACTGCTGCACGCCAAAAACATAAAACTGCTCCTGCTTGTCGCTCAGATGTTCAACGCTAACTTAAACAATGGAGGCAACTCCCACTCTGACAAATGTTTACAACAGACTGGATGTAGAGCAAACCACTTCTGTATATTAAAGAAACAGTAAAATTACATTTATCTTATCTGGAACCCCAACAAAATATTCTGACAGATCGCAGGTGGATCTAGACAGGAAATGCCAACTTTCCTGGAGCCTGTTACATATTTGACTGAATAAGAACATCCCACACTAATTCTCTTTTATTTTCTTAAGATGATTGTTTTATTCCAAGCTTGCTTCATAATGCATTTTTTTTTTTTTTTTTTACATTTGGGTAAATCTCTTCTCATTTTACGGGTATTACAATCCTTTTCCTCTTTTTAATTAATCCTGGTAATGTTTGAGAATTTTTCTGTTATGTTTACATTTTTTAATTAAGATTATTTCTAAAACGCTCATGTCATATTAATATTCATTCCTGTTTGTACACAGTAAAGAAATGTGAGTTTCACAACAACAGCTTTAAATCTGTGACAAATCCGAAATCTGTCACAAGGAAGTAGATAACTATCAGACTGAACGCTCCTCTTAAGGTGTCAAAATATTACTAGATAAATAAAGTGATTCAGGTTCAGTAATTCTTGTTTATTCTTTTAGATTTCTTAGATATCAGTTGTTATTTAATCAGACTTAGGTAACTTTTTCTTTGTTTGTTTGTGTATATAATCAGATAATTGAACTGATAAATTAAATTATTATTTTTTTGGAGGGATTGATTCTTATGTAAAGAAAATGCTGTAAGTCACAAGTTCTTTCCGACACTTTATTTCTGATGGTAACCCACAGAACCACAGACGCATGTGAAGTGTGACTGACAGACTCGTGCAACATTAAGATGAAACATGAAAATGACGACAGGTGGAGATAAAAGACTTACACCCAAGTGATTCTAAGCATGTGTTTATTGTCTCCATGTATTTTGCCTTTAATGTGCTTCAAAAAGACTTTCAGTACCTGCTAGCTCAAACGCTAACTCTAAGCTTAACCAAAGTGACTGTAAAACCGTATGTCCGGCTGGTGTCTGTGTCCAGGGTGTGGTTCATTTCTCAACTAATTGGCAGCTGTGACTAACTTCTCGCTTCTCATGACCCTGAACTGAATAAAATGAGTCTTGACAACAAATGAATGAAATGACAATGACCTGTATGACAAGACACAACCTCGGGTGAGGGAGGGAAGAGTTTTTTTTGTTTTCTTTTAGCACATGCGTAACTTGAACTCTGACATTTTACAAACCTTTTCTTTTTTCTTCTTTTCTAACTTTAACGGAACTACTGCACTTGTGCTCATATTGCACTACCTGACAAACATGTTCACCCATTCGCTGTGTAACACAAGCAACTGTCTGTGTCGCAACAGTTTCACCTTTATTTTTTCTTTAACTTTTTTGGGTCTTTAGAAGCTTCTTTTTACCATCTGGGTCAATGTTTCATAAGATGCTGCAGGCTACATACATGATCAGAGCCCCCGAAGGAGCAGAAGCTTGAATAATAGGGACATTGTGGGACGATGCTTTATGGATTCTGCTAAAGACTTTGACAAAGAATAAACACAAATCATTCAGAGTTTTTCTCCTTAGGCAGTCCAAGCAATTCCCGTATTACCAAACTAATACGCTTAAAAAAATAACCATAAAAACATTTATATGCAACATTTACATAAGCTAATGCAGAATACTGACTTTCTACCTTATTCTGAAACATGTGACACCGTGAGTTAATTATGTTGTATTGCATAATCAAAATTAGGGATAAAAAAGTTGCATTTTAAAAGTAAATACACTTCATCTGCTACCTTTCAAAGATTTTAACTAAGATCATCTTATGCTGGTCTTGAGAACGATGTTATGCACGATCTCACAGGAACTGTTAGCATTCAGAATGCGTAAATTATTCTAAGCTAATATCACATCAAATTTCAGCTCAATGTCTGTAAAACTGAGTCGAGTTGGTTAAGGTCAGTTAGCTGTGGCAGCCATCTTGAAGTCTAGACGTACAAGGCGAATTTCTGAGAATTTCCTTCAAATCTGCCAAGTTTTAAATGCAACATTAAAAACTAACACAGACAGGCAGAAACATTTTTTAAATGGCAGCTCCTAACAAATGCAAACACTAAAAAAAAAAGATGTAGTCACTGTTTGCGGTTAATAAAAAATGTGTTTATTTGTTTCTCATGCTTATTCTGCATTTAGACATTTATATTCTGATTAATGAGGATAAATCCTTTTATCATCATTCTTAAGTGTTACTTATATTTTTTCTTATGAATTTTTTCTATCCATTGGGGAAAAATTACAATGTGAGAGTCCTTCATCATTACTGCCATCCTCTTCCTCCAAACACACACACACACACACACACACACACACACGCAAGTGTGTTTTGGTATCCTTATGGGGACTGTCCATTGACTTCCATTGATTTTAGTAACTAGATTTATACCTAACCCAAACCCTTTTCCTAACCTTAACCATTACTGATCTATAACTAACCCTAAGACTAACTAAAACTCTATTCACACCATACCTATAAACCTAACCCCTAACCCTAAAAAGGGGATTCCCCCCCATGGGGACCAGGCTTCGGTCCCCACAAGAACCCTCGGACTCCAGAAAGATAGTAAAAGTCAGGAAACTGGTCCTCAGGAGGTCAGAAATACAAACACACACACACACACACACACACACACCCACACACACACACACACAAAGATTTAACAACCAAAACAAAAACACTGAGACATACACACAGCCCACTTTATTTACACCAACCATGTGTGGCCTACTTCGGGAACCTTTTAAGCCGAACAATTATTGTATTTTTTTGCAGTGTCTTCCTTCAGTATTCTATCATTATACATGAACACACATGACAAACAGCAGGTGTAATTGTAATTACTCGGCATAAACAGCCACATATAGAAACTGACTGATAAAAGCACCTTCTTGTTCAGTCAAGTGTATTAAGGGAGAAACTCTACCTTGAGTCATTTACTATGCTAAAAGTGTGTAGACATCTATTTTTTATAACTCTGACCAAGTTTATCTTCAATAAATGCCATATATTACGCTTCTTTTGCAGCAGACCCTTGTGTCTAGCTATAAGCTGTTTTAAAACACAGATGAAGTAAATCTTTTCATAAATCACATGACTCTGGGGAGCCTTAAACTTTCCACTGGGAGATCTTAGACTTCTTAAATGATAGGTAAACAAAAGACTGCCATTCAATGAGTGATATTCACATTGCAGCCAGTTATATAAAAAATGAGGGCAGTCATTAACAAACAGAACCACGCACCCTGTTGTGTTGCAGTTTCGGTATTTGGTTTCCACCTTCTTTATGTAGTTTGTTAAAAACCTGAACAGCACAAGAGAATGTCAGCAGTAGGTAAGAGGGAGTGGATCTCCAGCTCCAGTGGAAAATCTGGCCCTCCGTCACCAGACTGTGTGTCAAGAAAAAGTTCAAACGAGGACAAGACAGGCATTCAAATCCCAGGAGCTTTGCACAGCAAGAACCACACTTTTACTGGAGTGTTAAGTTTGGCCTGTGAATGTGTGCTTTTCTTGGCAGCAGTGTTGTGAACTTGTGTGTTATGTGTTCATGGTTTTTTATGTGGCGGGGAGAGTTTTAGGAAGGTTACTTTTACTATGTTAAAAAAACAAAAACAAAATAAAGCTTCCGATCATCGTACCACACGGTATCATTCTGGCTCTTTAAAGCAAACATTATTACCTCACCTCCTTCAATTCAGCAACACAAGCTAATAAAGATGTCCTTCATGAAGATGTGCGGCCTGCTGAGACATATTGACCCTTACTGATTTTTCCCCCTCGTGTATTTACATTTGCTGTTTTGTTTTTGATAAAACTAAGAAGAATTTTTACCAACTTTGATAACCATAATCCTGCTATAAAAGCATGGAGATGTGCATCTCTCAGTTCTAAAAAGAGTTGTTTAGTCTCTATGGAAAATACATACTGTAGAATATGTGATGATAGAATGATGGCACATTCTTTAAATACAATGATATCCTCAGCATCAGCTGGTGTCTGTATGTCAGTCTGCAGGGGCAAATAAAATAAAAACATTTGTCAATATTAATGTAAAAAAATTCATGAGGTAGTTATTATTTATTGGATGAATGAATGGATGGGTTAAACATGATAACCAGATCCGAATCCCTTAATTACAAACTTTTATCTGACATAATCATGTCCTCTAAGACAACCTTAGACTCTTTATTTCTACTTTTTTAACTTCAAAATATACTAAAAGATAACAATAAGACTACATTTGAAATCTAAAGAGCTGTTGATGATTGAACCTTGTTCTGTTTCAATCTGAGCTAATATCTGAGCAGATGACAAACATAGTGGATCTTTCCCAGGAAGATCGTTCACTCTCCGATGAAGCTAAAGCTAAAAGATGCAAAACGTTGGGCAGGGAAAAAAGAAGGGAAGACGAATGGACACATTAAAAATTACAAAAACAATCAGGGTGACAGTGACCAGTGACAAACTTTATGAGATGTTTGGACATCCTGCACAGGTAAATATGCTAAAACTAACATTGTGTCCTGAAGTTTCACTGTAGTTTTACAGCAAGACTACAGACTCGGAGAGGCCTCTGATATTGTGCAGACAACAGAACTAAACTAATTTAATTGGCAATTTTTTTTTCAGAACTGTTCCAGGTGTCATAAACTCAAAGCTTTTTAATCTTTTCCCACATCACACAGGTGAGAGGAGACTTCAGCTGAAAAAACAAGAACATCTCAGTAGAACATTTTAGCAGATCCTCTGAGAGACATAAAATAAAAAACACTGACTCAAAACGCCAAATAAACAGAGGCTGTAACAAGACCTACACAGAACAACTTAAATATCAGAAAAAAATCACTAATAAGGAATTGTTGTCTGATTACTGAGCTGGTGCTTTTTTGTGTTTTCAGTAAGATTTAATCATGTCATGTGTGGTGCATTAAAACAAGACATCAAAATCATGACAGAGAACAAAATTAGGACTTTTAATACATTTTAGTCAAAACACTTTGACTACATTTCTATAAATATTTGATGTCAAAATGAACACTGTTCCTTTTCTAACCTCTCCACAATGGGCTATCCTGTCAGGAAATGAGCAGATCTTCTCAAGGCTTTATATAACAATTTTTGTTATTATTCAGGTATGTTTTTCAATATAATTCTAAGTACACACGGGAGCCTTCTGGTTCTGCTGCCATGGATTCCATTATGGTTCAACGTGTGACTAACAGCATGAACAGAAAGTGGCGTATCTTGATCCTGGAGGTCAGTTTGAATGGTTTTGGATGGTTCCTCAGGTGTTTTTACCATCTATCTGATCTGTCTGATCAAACAAAGGTTGCATATTGACATATTGGCAGCTGTGGTCACGGGAACATGAAGCTGCTTGTAGATGGTGAAGCAGTCTTCACTCTCAGAAATAGAGGTACGAGACAAGGACATTTTTGTACCTATAGGTAAATTGTTTTAAAATGTTCCCTTAAAAGTACAATATTGGTCTTTAAAAGCCCAGAAATGCCCCTTAGAGTGTTCAAAAAACCAATATTCTGAAACATAATATTGAAAATGATGGATGAAACTTAATAAAATGGAGATTAACCAGCCTTGGCCAGGGTTGCAGGTGCAGTTGAAATGGTACAAATTTGTACTTTATATCAATTTGATAGTGTAGCATATGAAAATGTGTAACGTTATTGTTGTATTAGGTTTATGTAAAGTATGATGAATGAAAATTCATAACCTATAACATAAAGTTTATCAGTAGAGTCTTTAAGAAGACGTTTAGCTGATGTCCATTTAATTACTACAATATAATTCAATTATCAGCCGCTCACAAAAGCACATGAATAAAAAAAGAAACTTGTAATTAACAGAAAACAACATTTGCGCCACAGTGTTAGGTCTACTGACCCAAAGTCATTTCTGAGCTCCTTAACCTGTAACATCCTTCTTACAACTCAAAAGAAGCAGCTGTCCACGTTATAGTTTGGAACCCATAATGCACTGGGAGCCCCTGTGCATGCCTGGTGTTGGGATTTAATTGGATATTAGTATTCAGCAGCGTCTGAATTAATCTAATCATTTCGATCCATTAATTTAGTGGAGGAACATACAATTAGAGCCTTATTAGTGTTCTCTCAGGAGTATGCCTTTTCATCCCTCCACAGAACATTGAGAGTTGGCGAGAGTCCAGCGTGAAGCATTTTTTCCTCACTTGAATCTGCCATTTCCTCGTCATGTCAAGTTACAGAATTTGGTTACAGGCAAAGAGCGAAGAAAAATCCATCATAAGATGATTTTCCATAAGCACAGGAAAACTGGAAGGTTTAGTGAGAACATATGAAATTTAAATGATTTGAAATGAAACAATTAGTTGGAGTTCGACATTTAAAAGTCAAACTTTAAAGTGAAAAACTAAAACTACATGGAGCAGCGATTAAGTCTGTGCCATATTAAACTGTCCATCCATATATAAAATTTTGTATGATTAAAAAATGTGCAAGAAATAGTTAGTGTTAAAAGAAGAAGTAATAATATATATATATATATATATATGGAGTTAAATCAGGTAACGAAGACACATGAGGAGGAGACACAAGGAAGGTCTGAATGTAAACAACTTACTCAACAAAGAATTTCAATTTATCACTAAGTGTACTTTAATAGAAAAACAGAGCAGGAAATTAATATGTGTTGTTTGGCCTATGTTCTGATGAATCCTTACATACAAATGTTAAGATCTTTTTCTATATCTGAGCAAGTCCACAAATTACCTTCAGCTATCGTGACATCGTTTTGAAGCTATATTTCTGACTCCAAGTAAAGATTAAATTTGACAGTGAAAAAATAGTCAAATTCTTGATCCCAATTTGGTTTGTTTTACATTAAGTGCTACATTTATATATCCTATAACCTGTATGGCAATGATTTGCTGAATATTCTGGGACAGAATAAGTACATCAATTTAAAAAAAATCATCTTTATTCTGTTATTTATTCACTGTCTAGTTTTAATACGAAATTTAAACACCACATAAAAACAAGAGTTTTACACATTTTACCCCTTTTTGCTCTTGTTTTATGAGTATAACTTAAACAGTTTTGAACAGGGCAATCCAGGCTTCTCATTAGAGGAGTATGTTTAATTAAATCACTTAGAAGAAGAAGCCAAAATAAAAGAAAAAAAAGAATCAGGGGATTTAACACACTGCCGAGCTCTAGTTGTGCTTTTGAATAATTGCTGAATAATCAAAAGCTGGACAGTCGAAACCGATTTTTCTGTCTTTTCAAATTCAACACAGGTCAAATCAAGACTTTTAAACCAAAAATAGCTGTCACTATTGGTGTAACAAGTCCATGAAAGTATGCAGTAACCACACACACACATAAAAAAACCTGCCTGAGACATATCTAAATTCATATTCTATATAATATATGTTTGTGTGTATCATAGATGTATTGTTTGAATGTGTATATTTTTTTGTTTGTCTGCCTCTGCCTTTGCTGTATTGCTGCCACGCGGCCCACCTCTTCCTGTCATCCTGTCTGACATTAGGGCTAAGCTGGATCTCATTAGGACCAGGGTGGCAGTGATCCCGTCAACATCGCTTTGGCTCCTGCCATATGGGTTGCCTCCAAGGTAACAGGGGCTCTATCAGTCTCCACAGAGCTGCTGCAAGCCTTGTTATAGCACATGCACAAACACATAACCGCTCTCTAGACAAGTGTGCACCGAACACATATAAAGCTGAATAAACATGTCAAACTGAGAGGATAGAAAAATCATGATAAGGTGAGATGCAATATAAATAAACCCTGACACAAATAGATAGGAGCGAGTACAGAGGTCTTTGTGGCAAATAGACACTTTTGGAACAGAAAATCTAATCATTAGATTTAGAAGTGTAGTTAATAATAGGCAATAAACTCTAGAAATCCAGAAAAAATAAATAAAATCAGAATATCTTGTTCGATATTTAAATCTGTGTGAACATGAGATCAACAATATGTTGTATAAACGCAATAAAATAACTATAATAATAATAAAATATTATCAGTGATGTTAAATAGTACAATAAAATCATTCATTTCAAAGCAATAACCAACTAGCAGAGTAGCTGCAAGGTTTTATAATGTATTTACAAATATAAGCTTCCAACACTTAGAAAGATCTGACAGAGAACTTTTGATCAGTCTGGTAAATCTTTATTTTATGGTTCTGTGGAACATCACAGTGCCAAACTCAATTCAGACCCTTTATAGTGAAAAATTCAACCAGAACAAAGGAGCGTTGAAAAAAAAAAACATCCTGCAGATGCTCATAAAAACAAAAGTACAGCAGCACTTGCAATTAAACCAGAAATCGTTTATGACTTTGTTTAGATTTATATTTCTGCAAATAATAAAAAAGTGTAATTGAGATCCCATCTATAAATTGATGATCACCATTTAAAACTCCTCATTAAGGCACAAAATATTCATTTAATTTACTCTAAATGAAGTTATGTAACTTTTAGTTTCTCCTATTTATGATCTAGATTATCACCTTGATTGTATTTTGAAATCCAGCAGGACCAGAGAGTCCACTTTTTGGCAACTCTTACATGATTTTACCTCTTTGGATGTTTTTTAATTATTATTTTTTTTCCCACTCTCCTAAATAAGTGTCTAGTTCATGAGTTTGAATATAAAATTATGTAATAATCAATTCATAATTTATGCGTCCAGTGGCATGGAGCCTCAGACAAAATCTTAGCTAGACTTCCTGATAATCATCCAATAAACGTTATCGTATTGGCCTCTGATAGGAGCTAAACCTCTCCTGTGTTTTACAGTAGAACACAGCAGTGTAAACAGATGATGTTATGATCCAGTGTTACTATAACTGTGACCTGAACCCAACTATGTAATTCCTGTTCCCACAGCAAGCATCCCACATGCCTCACCGAAGACGGAGGCTAAAAACAACCCCACAGAGACATGCAGTTTCCTCTTACCTGGACATGCTGTCCGTGATGCAGTTCTGGCCCGAGTATCCGTCCCCTCTGACTGACAGAGACCCCTGTGACATGCCTGGCCGAGATTTCCACGATTCCATTAATGCCGTTACAGGTGAAATTAGATTCAACAATGGGTTGGACTGGTCTCTCACATCATGTCGTGTGAATGACATTGTTCCTTGTGCTCCAATCTGGTAATGGAATGAGTGTCCCCCGGAATTAACTCCAACAATGGCAGACGTGGACATGTTGTCATTCTCCTGGTAATAGCTGCCATCAATGGACTCCTGCTTAACCCCTTTAGTTATGACATTGTTAGAAAACACGTCCGCCTCATAGCTCCCATTCACAGAAGAGACAGGGGGTCCCAAGATCCCAGAAAGACTGTATTCATCAATGTTGTTCCTCAGAGACAGATACGTGGTCTCAGATGCAGAGAAGAGACCAACAGATGGTGATTGCTCACCGTAGGGCTGCTGACTCATACTTTCCTCACCTTTGTTTGGCTCACTCTTAATCTGTGTGATAAAAGGTGTGCTACTCGCATTACATTTGGAGGTACCTAAACACATGCTTCTGAAGTCAGTTCCAGGCTCATTCTTAATGTATTTAACCATGCCCATCTGGTCTAAACCAACGCTGAACACTTCCCCGTCCACCATCTCCACTTTAGGGAACTCAAAGTTCTTGAAGTCCGTGTCTCTGGCCATCCCGGCCGCTTCTGGGCTGTTGGCGTCATTTTGAACCAAACCTAGTCCACCAGCTGGGCTAGACACAGGAAATCCAGTAGAGGAGGGATTTTGCGGGCTGTTGACAGCCAAAGGGCCCCCTGTGGCTGGACTGGAGATGGGGGGCCTTACAGTGTTAACATTATTGGTCGTGCCAGTACAGCTGGCACCTGTAGGGCTTGAAACCGATGACCTAATGTTGCTCGTAGTGCTGCAGGATGGTGGGGATCTAACACTACTCATACTCTGTGGGCTTGACATTGGGGACCTCATGACATTAAGGGGGCTGGTGAGTGGTGGTGACCCAACTGTGCTGGACTCTACAGGGCTACAAGTAGCAGAATTCCTGCATTTGATGTTGGCTAGAGTTGCAGCACATGAAGTCTGGCTTCCAGGACTACTAACAGATGAGCATAGTGGTCCAAAGCATGTAGGAGGACTGGTGGTAGACGACACCATATTGTTACTCCCACCAGGGCTGGAAATGCAGCTGGAGGTCTTGGGACTGCAGGACAGAGAAGAAGCAAACATAGATGCAGAGCTAACTGGAGTCCCCGTGGTGCATTCTCTGGGAGTGATGCTAGCCTGCTGGAAACCAAAAATCTTTAACTTAGGGCTCTTTGTGGAGCTGCACTGGTTTTCTTCTCGAGGTTGTCCACAAATTGGATAAAGCTTTCCTGGGCTTGTGTTCCCTCCATGCTGGCTAAAAGCAAAGTCAGCCTCCCTGGCAGCATTCATATACAGGCCCATAGACTCAGCCACAGTCTTGGAAAGCTCCTTGGAGTCCATTTCCTGCTTATGTCCAAGCAGGGAATTGTTAAAGTGTGGGAGAACAAACGGCTGGTTCTGGCTGAGCTGAAGCATTGGCTGCTCCTGCTTCTTGGTATTATTGTCTTTGCTGTCGGCAGCTGGGCTTCCAGCAGGGCAGCTGACGTTGACCATGTCCATCAGGATGTCACTGCTAGTCAGACTTGAGTCCTCTGTACTGCAGCAGTACTCCATGGAACTGGGGGCTTGAGACCATTTATTCTCTGTGTCATCTCCATCAAACAAACTTTGGTATCCTTTGGTATCCATTGCTGACTCATTGATTCATCTAGTGAGCATAACAAAAAAAAAAAAAAAGATTAGTGTTTTACCTTAGGTGTGGATCAGATTAACTTATTTATCTACATGCATACATTTATTTAGCAAATCTAAAAAACATTTAGTGTATAATATCGTTTTAGTAAAAAAGCTAAAGAAGAACATTTTCTTCACCTAAAACCCAAAGAAGTGAAAATAGTGCACCAAGTATGATGACTGTAACATTTTATTAACAAATTACATAAAACACATGTAAAGTTTGTTCCCTAATTTTTTTGTAAATATTTTAATACTTGACACAATATAAATTAATCACTGATCCTTCCTACAGTATAAATACAGCAAAAACTGAGGATGTGCAATTTGATAACAAAAAAAGAGGAAAAATTGCACTGGAAGGGTTAATTTGTCCATGTGACGTCGCTTTGGCTTTTTTTTTTATTCCCTCCTCAGTTGCGCTTCTATTGGACAGTCGAGTCAGAAATCTTTCAGCTTCATCAGGCCATTCAGGGATTGGACGGAAAGCTGTCACTCAATAGTTCCAGCTCTTGCGACCACAACAGAGCTGCGACACAACTTGAAATGTTGTTTGAAGCGCTTGTGCAACAAGACAATACTACTCAAAACAATCAAACTCAGCAGACTGCTGCAATATGCGTCGCTTTGAGGTGATACATGCATCCAGGTTTTGCATGAAACTGTGGATTATCCGATTCAAAGTTAGTTGAGATGCATGTTTTAATTTTCCCTGCAAATGTGTGGAGCCTGATAAAACAAAAACTCAATGCAGTATATCTTAGATAGGAGTAGTATATAAAAAATAAAACAGCTGTAATGTTGATTATTCCTCTCTCTGTGAGTCGCGCTCACCCTGCCTCCACGGGACTTCTCTCCATTTTGATGGTGCGCACAATTTGAGGGTTTAAAAACCGTGCATGTTGTGATTTTATTTGTAGCTACAGCTCAAGTTATTATTGTTGTTAATATTATTTTATTGTTTTGTATTTACAGATTTCGGAATGAGAAGATCTGAATCAATCAGCGAGAAGTCAGACAAGTTCAACACACGGATATCGGATTTATTTCTCATGTATACGGATTTATTTCCAAAATAGACTTGCAGAAACGCAAAATCTATCATACAAATCAAATGTTTATATCATCTAAAGGTTATATTAACTTCTTCAAGAGTTTTATTCCGGACTAGAAAGACGGTTTAAACTTATTCGATCCATCTTTCAAAATAAACAGACATGGAGTGCAAGTATTCAGTAAAGCAAGCGAATAGAAAGGAGTTCGCTTACGGTGGATCGTCTCAAGACAGCGTGAAATTAAAATGCATTAACGCTGAGCTCCGTCCTTACCTTACCTTAATTACGACATTCAGAGTTGTCAGGTGGCTGTGTTGCTGGGTAGCGATAATCCAGGGGAAGGGAGGAAAAAAAAGACACCCAAAGCAAAGTGAATAAATATCAACAGACGTGCTGTATCTACTCTTTCCAACACATAGTTGTCAGTTTGACAGAAAGACACACTGAAGTCTACTGCGTATTATCACTAGTAATCCTCAACAGCGAGCCGCTGCTCCTGAAACAGGACGAACCACAGCGATGGGTCGCGCGAGAGCGACACATAATCTCACATTATGGCTGTCATTTCGCAGATTAGCAAATCTGGGTGGGTGCTGCATGGGAAAACAAACAAACAAACAAAATAAAAGAGTAATAAAAACAAACGGAGGAGTCGGCTGGACTTGCAGTCAGAGCGACGTCATTCTGTGCACATGGACCCTCCTACTGCAACGAGTGCAACATAAACTCCGAGGAGGGAGAGGTGGTGGTGGGGGGAGGGGGAGGGGCTCACTGCCCAGGTAGACGGAGCAGTCTGGAAATAGGGCACCTGTCTTCAGTGCGGCGTTTGGAGCAGGGGGAAAAAATAAATAAATAAATAAATAAATGTAAAAAACTCACGTGATGACTCCGCTTGGTTTCACAAAAACACAACCTGCAAGTGTTTCTGCAAGACTCTATGCAATTTCATGCTTTAAATGTGTTTTCCTTTTGTGATGAGATTATTTGTCACGAAGGTGCTGCACCAGCCATGCACGTGCAATTTAGATAAAATGATGAAGATGAGGAGGAGCCAGATTTAAACAATTAACAATAGAGTTTATGCAACCCAAGAGTGCAGATAGAGTCTGTGCTGTGTGAGTCAATAACCAGTGTCTCCACGAGGTGGAGCAAAATTTCTATTTCAGTTCAAGGATTAATAAAATGATCAATTATACGTGTCAATTTGAGACAAATTTGTTGTCTCACAGCTTTTTTTATTTGTTTATTTTTGGTCCAGTTTTCATTTTGGTTTGTTTTAAATTCATATTTATAGAAAATGAAACACAAAAATTTCTAAGGTTTCATGATTTTGGAACTATAATATCCAGACACTGCGTTTCTATTGCAGGAATGTTTATTTCAGGAACTAGATTTTTTTTATAACTTAAAGAAAAAGTAATAACCTACTTTTATTTAAACAGTTCATCAGTTTTGATCGTGGTTTCTGAGATAGAAAGAGACAGAAAGAGAAACTAAATTCACCAGAAAAAGAGCCTCATTCAAGTAAAAAAACCCAAGTCTGTTAAACAGCGGTACACACAATGCTACAGGGTTGTGAAAAAGTATTTACCACTCACTAACAGATTTCTTCTGTTTTTGTTTTTTTGCTGTATTTATACTTGTCCAATCACTAAATCATATTATCAGACAAAAATAAACCTAAATACAAGTTGCAGATTAAAAAAAATGATTCCATCTAAGAAGATGAAAAAAACTATCCAAACCAGCCCCGAGCAAAAAGCAATTAAATCTAATAATCGATGGCATCTAGAGGTGGCTGATAATGGCCTCATAATTAAGTTGTGATATCTCAAAGAGATCTGCGGTAGTAATTTTTATTGCCATTTAAGAATAAATACTCACATTTGCTTGCATGTAGCAACATTTTTATACATATACATTTTTTTTCTACAGTTTATGCCAACAGTGTAAATGTGTTGTTACAAGGGCCTTGTGAGAGGAACTTTATCCTGCAATGCAAAACTTGTTCTAAGTTGTTTTTTTATAAAACAATCTTGTTTAAAGTGCAACATCTCCATTTAACATCAATGATTTAATCATTGCTGAAGTAAATTAAACATTTAGTTTGTCAGGAGGAATCTGCACGAAATGGAAATGGAAATGAAAATACTGAGCTGCAATACAAACAAAACTTCTATCTAGTATAAACTTGGTCTGTCAAAACATTGACCAAACAATATGTAACAGCATCAGCAATTTTCATAAACCGCTTGGTTTTCCCATTATTAAAAGTGCACTTATGGAAAATGCAGGGATGCTCTGCTGAGTCACATGTTTACCTTCAAAATACACAAAGCTGCTTGTGTCATTACCTGTTTGTTTTCCTTCAAACCTTCACGTTTATTTTGTTTATAGCTTGTCTGTAACAGTTTCTTGCACATTCTATAAAATGTCATGCTTTGTTGGAGATCTGCCTACTTGTAGCCTAACTCATTTATATTACTGAAGCTGCTCCAGAGGGCGACATGCTGCACTGACCCTCACCAGGTCCACTTCTTATCACTGTGCCAGAACATGACCTTGACATGATGGCAGGCAATATTTTGGTTGATGCCGCTGGCTGAAACAACATTGTTATGTTTGTATCATCCTTGTGGTTGAGGTGTTGGTCTGGCTGTCTAATCTAAATAGAGATCTGGTGCCTGTAAAGGCTCATACGCCACTTAAAATAAAGTGTAAACTCTGCTTTTCAATAAGTACACAGTTAGCTCAAGCGTGTTGAGTTGTCATAGCATTTGTATTATGATACGATCATGCAGAATTTTAAAACCAGTATGATATGAAACAACCCCATTACCAGCAATGAGTCTTTCATATCACTGTGACAGAAATTTGGCCTACTCTTCTATGCAGATGTGTTTTATTCAGCAACATTGGATGGTTTTCAAAAATGAATGGCCTGTTAATGGACTTGCGACAACATCTCAACAAGTGTTAAGTCCAGACTTTGATCAGGCCCTTCCAATTCCTTACTTCATTTTTTTATACGTTTTTTTCAAGATATTCAGCTTGAGGCCATGAATTGATGGCTAGACAATCTAGTTCAAGATTTTTTGGGAGCAGAATTGATCAAAATGATTGTTTTATCAAGTCATTCAGCTCCTGTAGCAACAAAGCAGACACAGACCATCACACTGCCACCGCCATGTTTCTACTATCACTGATGTCCGGTTTCTGAAAAGCTGCTTTAGTTTTACACCAGATATAAGAGGACACACATCTTCCAAAAACGTTTCACATTTTTCTCCTCAGTTCACAAAATATTTTCCCAGAAATCTTGGAAATAATGAAGACATTTCTTTGTGAATGTGGTGTTTAAGGTCTTCTTGGTCAGCAGTGGTTTTTACCTTGAAACTCTTCCTTGTCGGCCATTTTTGACCCAATTTCTATGGCACTTTTCCGCTGTTACCTACTCAGCCCTGCCCGACTCAGGCTGACACGACACAGCTTGTATCATGTTGTGTTTCCATTGTGTTCACAGAAGTGAGGGCCAGAGGTGAACATAGGCGGGGTTTCGCTCCGGTTTCACTCTGGCTGTTGTGGTCTTTCACAGCGCGGTAGTCTGCTTTCACCTTCTTCAGCTTCTCTCGACACTGCTTTGAAGTCTGCTGAAAACCATGAGCAGCTCCATCCAACTCTCCCTGAATCATTTTTTTAATTGTAACACAAGCAGTAACAACAACAAACGTTTACAAAAGTTTAGCGGTTTTGCTATGTAACTGCTGGCTTTTTTCTCCAAACCAATCAGAGGCCAGCAGTGAATAGGTGTGCATTCTAGCATCAGCCAATTACTGTAGAATGGATTTCCGCAGCCCGACTCAGCCCTAATTGTACTGCCTTCTGAGGTGCTATTTAAAAAACGTGGCTTTAAAAATGGATAGTGGAAGTGCTCTCAAACAACATAGAGTGGTGCCGGGGTGAATACTTCTTCACAGTACTGTATGGTACAAACATGAATCTGCATGTTTTTAAGGAGAAATCAGATTTATCGAAACAATGAAAATGAAAAAAAAAATGACATTTTTGACAACGGAGGTGAGCACAGTCTTTCTAAACAAAGAGTGTCCAATTGATGAAAGAGGTGTACGCTCATACTTTTTTCGAAATCTATCGGGCAAAGTCAAGTTGGAATTCTGTAACTTAGATTATAGAAGATTACTGATAGTTTGCATTAGTGTGCTCAGAAAAAACTAAATTCCTGTGTTTATCTACAATACCAACAACAAGAACAACAAAAATATGGTTGTGACTCATTCATTCAGCTATAAGGTGGGTTTCTTACATTTTACATGAGTGTAGACTTTGGTTTCTCTCCAGCAACAGCCAATAATCAGTTTAATCTCTGGAGTTGTCAGTCACATTCTGTAGGGTTTCATGTAGCTGCATCGAAGCCTACATGCAGGGTTTAAGTTGTTAAAGTTGAGCTGTGTAGTTTCAATGTTCCTCTTCACTGCTCATCAGAATTCTCCAACCCAGTATTTAGTCAGTACCAAGATCAACCAGGCATGCCTCTTTTATTTGTCTGGTAATCACTGATAAATAGAGACCTGTTCAGAAAAATAAATAATATAACAGACAAATTAACAGACAAAGAACTGGAACATTTGACTCTGTTTTTTTTGCTGAAAAGAATGTAAATTGTAAAGAATTGAAATGCAGTTGCTTTGAAATTTTAGAAATTATTCAAACTAGCGAAACTGTATGTGAACATATCTGGAATTTTTTTCTTCATTTTTACAATAGAGCGTGCACATTGTTATGTCATTACTGACTGGTCTTTTTGATATTTTCTGCTCACTTCTGGTCATAAATGCATTTCTGTTGTACAGATATGCAGGTAAACCCAAGGAGGATTTTCCCAACACATGTTCAAATCATCAAAGTTAAACACACAAACACAATCCATGTGTTCTGTTTGTGGTTAGCAAGTAAGTTACACAAGTAAAGAAATCATTTATACCTTCCAAAGATTTCTGTGCCAGTAGGAATTAAGAGTGCTTGATGTTGATGAGTCGTAGCTTTGCTGTAGAATGAATCGGAGTCTCTGCTCATAAAAAGAGTGTGATGGCTTTTTAACATTAATGTAGTCAAGATGAGCTTGAAATAATTTCTTATCAGTGTCAGTGTTAGTGTCACTGGTAACAGCAACAGTGTCATCTGTAAATTGACCGAGGAGAAATGGGTATAAATCTGGTAACGGAGGTAGTCAGAAATTTGGGAAGTGCATCGAGGTACAAGAGGTGCTCTGCTCAGATGAACAGTGCAGCTGTCATCCCATTGATTCCTCAAAGTTGGCTTGTTAACTGCAAGGGCACAGTGAATCACTAAAAATAAGAAAAGCCTACTTCACATGTGCCTCTCTTTTTCTTTTCTTTCATTTTTTTTTTGCCAGTGGGATGCAACTGGTGTGTGAAAAAGACTAATTAATTATGCCCCACAATAATCAGACTCTCCTGATTCTCTACTCAGCTGATGAGCCAGAACCATATCACATCGCCTCATGGTCCTACAACCAGACATATGGTACAATCTGTACAAACCTACTCTCTTTCCCCCTCATCTCTACAGGTGCAGGAAAAAGTGGAAGCTTACAACAAGCCTTAATCCTTTGCTCTCTACACTTTCCCTTCAATTTCCACAGGCGCTGTACAAACATTTCCATGTACATACCCTATCTGGACTCTGCCTTGATCTCCAGGAGAATTCATTGATTCTCAGAGATCACCCTGACCCCAATCTAATACTTTGACCACTCACAAGTATTCCACTCAGCCCCACAAAAACAAACTATCCTTTTAAGCAACCTGATACCAATGAACTCCTCCCCGCTCTCCTGTGGGTCATGTGTTTTTGAACATGGTTGTATAAGATAACCTAAACTTTGGGGGCAGCCTTTCATGTCCAAACTTACAATTCTTGATAGCTCTTGCACCAAAACATTATCAGACTACCGCAGTTATACGTCTAAATAATAAAATTTCCCTCATGTACTTTTTGGTAAATTCTTCTTTTCTGGCTAAATTTCCTTGCAGTCATGCATTAAAGAATTAAAGGGCTGTTAGATCATCTAAACAGTCACACTTTGAGGTTATCATTCATCCCTTATTGACTCTACAAACCCTGTGCCTCAGTTTTGCTTCTTTCCTCTGTATCAAAAAAGTAAATGCCAACATAAAGAACTACTGCTTTTATGTACTTATTCAAATGATAACTGCTTTCATGTTCTATTTAAAACCTATAGCAACTTTAAACCTATTTGTACAAGCATTACTGGCTTCAGTTAATGTGTCATTTTGCCAAATAGTAGTTGAAGAGAAATCTGATTTTTATTTTTTTTTAATTTGGCTGATGCAGATTAAAAGTTGGCCAGTGTATGCTGACATTTCTGGAACACTGATTGAATATCTTCACAGTTGGTTGATAAGACTCTTGCCAATGAAGGTCAGGCATAAAAAAAATATTCTATTGAATTTTAAGTGGTGTTGCTATGGTAACTGGTATGTTTTGACAGTGTAGGCAGGTGGCTTATGAAAAAGAGCTCTGGGCTATGCAGTAGTGATGATAAAAAATGTATGTGCTTATTATTTTCTTAATTTACCCTCCTAAATTTATTAACTTTATATGACGTTTTACATCAAATTCTTTGCTACTATGTTCATAGTGAATTTTTCACGCCTTGTTTTACATGTTTCAAACAGTCCTCCAGTAGCCATAATTATGTTATTACACATTCATGTAAATCCCTATAGAGCATTAAGTGTAATGTTTTCTAACAGAAGTTGTATATTAGCAACAAATTTGAAGGGTTTTCAAGAATTTGGTGTGAAACAGTTCCACATATTAACAGGCTGAAAAGCTGGTGGGCTGCTAAGTAACCTCAAGACACTTGATACACAGTCAACATGGGCAGTCTGAGTCCTGATTCATAACCTCAGTTTGCTTTCCTACAGAACTGATCTCATCTTACACATAGACCAACTGGGGTTTAGCAGAAATAATAACAGTAAAACTGGCTCTTAGAGGGCAAAAGACATGAATTGGATCCAAGATAGCAGATTTTTAAAGAGGCCATTTCATACAAATTCCAGGACTTTGTGGTTATTTCTTAAGTATTAACCAGTAATATGAAACATTTTATATCTAAAAAACATCAGGAAACACTGATTAACAGACCTTTCAATCTGTCTGCATTAAAATTCGTCCGGTTCCGGCTCCTTCCGTCAGGCTTCGGCAGCAGCTTGTTCATATTCGTTATTCGGATTTACTGGACTCAGATTGGCTAACAAACTAGCCTATGAGAACAAGGTATACTGTTTCCTGCCCCGCTGCACATGGCAACGTCAGACGTTCTCTCTTCCTGTTTGCTCCATCTTATGTTTCAACATTTAGCCAGCAGCATGCTAGGCGTGGTTTCAACTGCAGGAGCTGCCGAAAACTAACGAACAAAGGAGTTGTGACGAAACAGATACAGGCTGTTCGAACTCGGGAGAACTCAGGTTTTATCGCCACCTGTATAGTTTGAGAGAAGTTGTTGACCTGTTTCACACCCACTATGAAGGTAAGAACACCTGTGGAGCTAAAATATTCAACAGAAACCTCATAAAAACTGTTTTTAATGGAAGGGCCTCTTTAAGGACAGTACTAATCCTGTTAAAGAGGTAGAACACATAGACATAGATATTTTAAATATGATGCTTTTGTGATTTGTAAATATGCTTTGGTTTTCTTTTTGGGGCTACCAACTTAAACCATTACAAATAACCCAGTTTAAGAATATAAAGTTAGAGTAAGATTTTGAAAGTCTCTTTTTTACAGCAGTAAACATTTTGGACTGAGAGGACAGTTTGTTTGAGAAATAAGGGAAGGAAGCCATTTACTGTAAACTGATAATAGTGTTCATTTATATATCACTAGAGGTTCTTAGTTGATATTTTATTTATTTCTTCCCAAAGGGAGAAGGTAGGCAAAGCCCAAAACAGAACAGCATTGAAACAGCAGCCACATAAAAAGCTAAACTCCATGTCACTTGATGATCGATGTGGTTAAAAAAATACAACTGACAAAAGTCAGCAGACAATAGAAGGAAGAAAGATTAGAAAAGCCAAATAGTAGTCATTAGTAAAGGTTATCTTCTATTACATTCAACACACTGAGGGTAAATTTAATATTTAAATTTGTTATGTCCATCTATGCATTCCCCTTGACTCATCCAAGACTTCATTGTGTGGACAAGAGTTTCAGGAAGGAATCTGAGACATCCCTCTCCCCAGCCACACTATAGTTTCCATGGGTTCTCAAGGCATTCTCAGGCCAGAGAGGAGAATTGTTCCTTATGCAAATTCTGGGTCTGCCCAGCAGTCTGCTACCAATGGTATGTGCCTGGAAAACCTCAATAGGAAGGCAACCAGCAGGCATCCTTTTCAGACACCCAAACCACCTCAACAGACTCATATAGATGTGGAGGAGCAGCAGCTCTACTTAAACATCTTGAGCTTGGCCAAGATGTTATAAGGGAAAGGTCATTATAGCCACTTGCGTCTGGGATCATATGCTTTTTGTCATGATCCAGATTTCATGACCATAAATAAACCAATAAATCCAGAGCCTTGCTTTACAGCTTAGCTCCTTCTTCACGCCGGCAGACTGAAGCAATCCCTCCATTTTACTGTGGACAAAGCCCAAATCCATAAGTTCATGTGTCTCTCCATCCTGCCGTCACTTTCTCTTAACCTACTGAGAAGATTCCACATTTTTCCTGTTTAAAACCATGGCCTTAGATGTAGGGTAGCTGACTGTCCCCCTGGCTGCCTGACACTGCTGCAAAACACCCCAGTTTACAAGCAGGTCATGGATTAAAGACACCAACACAAAAACGTCATCAATAAAAAGCAGACATGAGACTCTGAGGTTCCCAGACACCAGGCACCTTGGGGTCCTATCCATGAACACCACAAACAGGATCAGATACAAGGGGCAGCCCCTGCCAAAGTTCTACCCACACTGGGAATGAACTGGAAGTGTGAGTGCTGAGAATGTGAATGCAGTTCTTGCTCTGGTTGTACAGGGACTGCAAAGTCTTTGGAAGTGGCTCCAGTTTCCCATGTTCCCACAGCATGACCTACAGATTGCTGTAGGCTTTCTCAATCTCCAAAACACATGTGGACCAGAGAATGAAATTCCCGTGACCACCTAAGAAGCTCTGCAAGATCTGGTCCACTGTTCCACAGCCTGGATGAAAGGCACACTAATCCTTCTGTTTACATCAGGGGTGTCAAACTCCAGGCCTCGAGGGCCACTATCCTGCATGTTTTAGATGTTTCCCTGTTTCAACACACCTGATTCAAATGAACAAGTCGTTAACAGGCTTGTGCAGAACTTGTTGAAATACAGAGGATTTGAATCAGGTGTGTTGAAACAGGGAAACATCTAAAACATGCAGGATAGTGGCCCTCGAGGCCTGGAGTTTGACACCCCTGGTTTACATGGTGTTTGTTGAAAACAAACTATGCCCAGCAAAGATGTAAAAAAAAAACAAAATCAGATCAGTTCCTCTCAATCATTCCCCTCTCTATCACTGCCCATGTGGGAAGATCCCCAGAAAAACTACAGAATCCTCCGATGGCAGCCCTTCCAACAAACAGCTGTTTGGTGCACCTCAAAACCACCAATATGTGACCCTCTCAGTTACTCGGGAGAACTTCCAGACTCAGGCACTCAGTCCAGCCACTCTCTAGAGTCTAGAAGTTGTTATATTTCAACCTCACACTAAAGCTCCGCCTCCAAACACTCCATCTTCCTGGAGACTGCATTGCTTTTTCTCCCCCAGGTGATATCCTCATGTGAAAGGGGCCTCCTTCAGACTGTTGAGTTGAACTGA
Source organism: Pachypanchax playfairii (assembly GCA_006937955.1). Lineage (NCBI taxonomy): Eukaryota > Metazoa > Chordata > Actinopteri > Cyprinodontiformes > Aplocheilidae > Pachypanchax > Pachypanchax playfairii. The sequence goes on from SSNP01000062.1 coordinate 1,340,173, forward strand.
ATTGAACTGAACTTAATGAAATGGATTTTTGGGGTGCTGGTAAAATACATGTACTATAATTAAAATTATTCTATAATAGCATGTTCAATAAATTAAAACATTAATCCAAATGTTAGTTGAGATCAGCATCATGTTTTGATTTTCAAATGCAATAAAAAGTAATAACAAAATAATCTGTTGACTTCTGGTCATGCCAGGATGATTTAAAATAAAGACAAAATCCATTAAAGAGAAACATCTGTCTTTCTCTGTGTAAAAGATGAAATGCTTGTAGACATTATAATCGATAAAATATTACACAAATTACACATACAATCCCATTAATACTGTATAGAAGTTAACATGTACGTTTCTAAATCTTTCTTGTCCTAATGTATGTTTAAATGATTGAGATTTCAAATCAATTAGCCTGCATCTTATCCCAGACAGGCTGCTTGGCGTGGAATCATCTGCCATTGAGGCAGCGGAAACCTCTTGAAATGAGCAGCCGGCCCTTGTGGAGGTTTGGGCACTGATGAGTTGCATGTTGCATTAATTATGCCAGATATGTATGGGCTGTGTTTCTGGAGTCTCACTTCATCTATTTGTAATAATAAATAAAAACAAGGTTTCCTGCTAACTGGAAAGCAACTGTTCATGCTATGCATGATTGAATATCATGAAAGTGCTTTCCAGTACAATGCTGTGATTATAAATAGCTCAGTAGCTCTCTGAAAGCTGCTGTGTATTCAGCTGTTCAGTATTTGTGTATAGTGATACACTTGATGTGCTCTCATTTCACATGAACTCTTGACTTTTTTTTAGCTCCTCAAAGCCAAAAGTATGTAACAATCTTAAAATAAATTACAGAAAAATCTTAGTTTGAATTACACTTCTCTGTTCTTGCTGTTGCTCTTCCTCTCCTCTTCTTACCTCCACAGGGTGGCACCTGGAATTAGTTATTAACACGCTCAGTTAATATTAAGACATCAGTGTCAGTGTCTAATCAGAATTTGTGTGCATTTGGTTTATTAATTACGTCAGCTGGTAGGAGCTCTGAGGACTTGGCAAAAAATAAAATAAAATCAAAAGCTGACGCCTGTGTCATGATTAATTTCGCAGTGAACAGTCTCAGCGATGTCAGTGGTAATTAGGCATCACCCATTGCATAACACACCATGTGTCAGGGTGGGTGGCATGTGTGTGTGAGTGAGTGTGAGTAAAAGCGAGAATAAGTAAAGACGAGGAAGGGATGGGGTAAAAGGAATGAAGAAGCGCCATGGCGTTGCTACTTCCTTACTGCTGTAATGTTTCTAATTATCAGTCAGTGCAGCTTACAAGCTTTCCAACTGGATGATCACTTTTAAATGATGGTGTCTTAGAAATGAACAAAATTCTGCGTTTAATATTCTTAGAGATTTATAACACCTGTGGAAGTGAATGTGATGGCGATTAAGGATCTGAATAAAAAAAACATCCAGTTGTTTTATTTATAAAGATGTTTCATTTATAGAGTTGCAATTTTTTAATAGAAACCCTGAAGTAATGTTGTCTTGTAGCTATATGAAATCTTCATTTTGCCTGATTAGGCACATGTAATATGCAGTAGTGACCTGGCGTTCCGAGCTGTTGCAAAAACTTTCGGAAATGCATAGAATTAAATACAACAAGCCATAGTAGTTTGGGGCAAAATAATGTTTTTCCGTTCTTCCTTTTTTTTTTTTCAAGAATAAACAATGGCCCATAACACTCAAATTAACACAGATTGGGATTTGATGTGCTTTGCAGCCAGATGGCTTGCTCACTCACTGTGTGGTGGGCTGGCAGTGCAGCTGAGGACGCATGCACTTCCAGAGCGGATTTGAAAGAATCTAGGCCAGAGAGAGTGGGGCTGCTCTCGGAGACTAGCCGCCAGTGCTGTCATGTTTTAGTGCACATTTTCTATTTGAGGAAGAAGCTGCAACATAGGAGTTTTGCTCTGTATGTGTGTGTGTGTGTGTGTGTGTGTGTGTGTGTGTGTGTGTGTGTGTGTGTGTGTGTGTGTGTGTGTGTGTGTGTGTGTGTGTGTGTGTGTGTGTGTGTGTGTGTGTGTGTGTGTGTGTGTGTGTGTGTGTGATAGTGTGGGCTTGTGTGTGTCTGTATGTGTGAGCTGCAGTGACTGGAAGAGGACGACTGGCTTGACAGAATTGGAGGAAGGGCAGCTCAACTTAGAGCTGAAGAAAAAAGTCTGTGAAAAATTATTCTTTTTGACCAAATGTGTAAGAAATTTCACAGAAAACTTAACAAATTGATCCTTGGGAAGTTAAAAATCTTCAAATAACTTTTAAAAAATGAACTATTGTAAAAGTTGCTTGTGTTCTGATAAACATATGTGTATGCTAGAGAAGGTTAAGTTCATTTGAGACTGAAGTAAAATCCAGTTTACTATATTTATATGAGAGCTGGAGTTACAAAACACAGATTTTTACAGTAGAGATCAGCATTTTTGTAAACACTGTAGCACAAACACTCGAACGCAACCTTTAGAACTAGTCATTATTCAAAAGCCTAGCCTCCATCTGGAAAGTGGCAAACTTGGCTGTTTTCCTGGTGTTGCTGTGGAGAAAAACTGGGTCTGTTAGAAATCGTAAGACTCATGATACTTGACTAAGGTGTAAATTTGTCTATCTCTGATGATTCTTTTATTCAGAGACTTACTTTTTCTGGAAGAAAGGGTAAAAGTTGTTTAGTCTTAAAAACGTCAGCACAAGTTCTGCCTTTAACAAAAACACAAGTTAAAACATAATTACATACTTATTACTTCTAGGCTTGACTAATGTTTTTCTTTATTTAAATTTTTTATTAACAGTTCTACAAAAGGCCTACAAAGGCCCTACAAAAGGTTCTGATGAAGGAGCATTAACATTTATCCAATTCAAATAACAATTTGTCGGCTCCCTAAAAAATCTTAAATACAGTTTAAAATGTAACTTTAATGCTCTTAACAGCTAAGTTCCATCTTATATTAAACATTTTATAATTCCATAACTTCTTAGCAGAGCCTCTCAGACAAATAGAGTTTCTAAAAGTAGACTGAGAAGCAGAGCTTTCAGTTATCAGGCTTCTCTATTGTGGAACCAGCTTTCATCCCTGAGGTAGAAACCCTGTCGACTTTTAAGGCTTAAAATGTTCCTTTTTGGTCAAACATTAAGTGCTAGTTAAGGTTATAGGTTATCTTGTACTATTCCTTTAGTTACAGTATGCTGCTATAGGTTTAGACTGCTGGAGGCCATTCTGACCACATTTCTTTATTCTCCATGTTTTATTTATACCAATACTGATGCTATTCATTTTTACTCAGTTTGTTTTTTCACAGAGATGACAACTAGTTCAGTGCTTCTGTGTTTGTCTGTGTCTCCTTCCTGTCAGCTCAGACCCCAGTCGATCGATCAGAATGCTGATCAACCTGGTTCGGGTTCTGCTGTAATTTTCTTTTTGTTAAAAGTGACTCGTTACTTTAAACTGTCGCCACTTCATGCTGCTCAGAATGGGGTTGAGTTGAAGTCAAGGTTCTACAAAATCTGATGGTTTTCTTAGACAGCAAACTTCTTACTAACTAACATTTTATATTTCACTAAAGCTGACCATATTTTATTGACTATAGGTCTGGACCTGTGACCTGGAATTGTTGTTTCTGTGTAGAGCTTTAAAACAACTTTTGTTATAAGCAAACTGATAAAATGTTATCAAAAACCTCTTAGGGGTAGAAATTATATTCAAAAAAGCAGACTGGTATTCAGCTTTCAACTCTTCTGTGTAAGACCACAAATTCTTGACAATATTTTCATATCAAAATGGCTATAATATCCAAAATCAGGGCAGACTGAACCATACAGCAGATTCACACTAATTACAAACTGGCAAAGTTGTTAATTTAACTCTCCTCTCAAAGCCAAAAGTCTGTGTGAACAGCCTAAAGTGCCAGACAACACCTTCTGTTTCAATTGATGGCCATCAGCATGTACACCCCCTTCACCCAGCAAGGTTGCACTGTTACACTATACATGGACAAGTCACGACTGCCTGAGAGGAATTTCCTCTAACGAACTAACTTTTCCTTGTTTTTCTTTGTCCTTTTCTTTTGTAACCTCATTAGCTCCGTGTGTGTAAAGCTGTGGATGTGCTTCAAGCATCTCAAATTAATTTTGCATATTTTTAAGGTTACTGTAAAAAAAAGGGTGAAACAAAATAAATATTCTTTGTTGAAAAAAAACCCAAAACAAGTCCTTATTTCTGTCTTATTTCTTGAAACAATTGGAATAAAACTGCAATGCAGCAGATTAACTAGGAACATCTGTGTTCTGATGGTTTGAAAAACGATTGAACTGGGTTATCTGTACTGAGTAATTCCCCACCAACAGAAACATATTTTACTGAACAATGCTGTTGTTTGTTTTAAAAAGTGGCTAAACTTTAAAACAAGTTGAACTTCCTGATTAAAATCTTTCCTTCTGCTTCACAATATCTTCAAATGTAAAAAAAAAAAAGTAAATTTTACACTCAAAAAATAAGTTATTAGATTAACTTTATTTATTTGATGGCAATTTCTCCACCCAAAAATATACTTTGGCTGCATAAAAATCATGTATATTACATTTCATGGACATAAAAACTGCCACCAAAGTTTAGTGTTTAGTGTTCTGTGTTTTTTCATTAACTTACCTGCATTCTGCATCACTTGGAACAGTTTCAGTCTGGAGAATTAGAAGCTGCTTTCTCTAAAGACTTTTATACCTAGTCTTACACGCCTTTTTTCTTTTTTGGTACGGACGAGGTAATGTCTGAGGAAAGTCAACCATGTCTGCAAATCAGCAAGAGCGGTGATCAAAAAACTAAAACTGTTGATGTATGTAAGAGTAACCAGACATCACAGCTCAAGAGTGTAATGTAGAGACAACAGACAGTCTGTCAACTAACCATCAGAGGGATTTAAAATGGAAGATGTTTGACACATACGTTTTGCTTTGTGCTGCTGTTTAATTATACGCTGCTTCTCGTTTGGATCTGCAATAGGAATTGCATTTTGCCATTTTGCCATTTTGCTTCCCCTGTTTTTGTTGTCACACTGTATGAACTGTGACCTGCATATAATCCATGACCTACAGTTACACCCGTTAGTAACTCTGAAAGTTTTTCTATGTTGCTTTAATGTGCTGCAGTTTGGAGGTATATGCTTAAAATGTATATCTTTTCAAAAAGTGCTCTAAATGAACCAATGCGTTGCAGCAGGCATTAAGCCTTGCAGATTGTTTTGCCCAAGTTTTGACAATGTTATTTCCCAGGTTTCCGCTCGTCTCAAAATGAAGTAAAAGTAATTTCCTGTTGCTACTACAAAATAACAATAATGAAAATCCATAAGTAAACTGTGCACAATTTTTTCACTTCAGCACTAAAAGTTTTGATTGTGACCCTTTTCCATTAATAAAGTTTTACTTACAACTGAACTATAATGTTGACATATCAAAAGGAGAAGTTGCAAAAAAATTGACTAAACAAAAGTAATAACACACACTGGCCATCACAAAACACTTTCCCCAAGAGAAAGTCTAAAACTCCTAGAAACTCTTTTCAGAAATGCACAAATAAAATACAAAATTTGGACTAATAAACCCATGTCCCAAATCAATGCATACACTGAGCTAGACAGCAATCCCTCTGTTATCTCTCTAAAAAAGAAATAGTTGGAGGAATGTTTTGTCTTATGTCTTGAAAAAGTTAGTAACTTCTACCGAGCAAAAGCCTTTTATCTGGGTTAAACGCTATAATCTGTTCCAGGTTAGAACAATATGGTCAAGCAACAATGATTGACAATGCAATAAAATTTAGACCCAATATTTGCTGGTTTTCCTGCTATGAAATGAAAAACAGGATAACACAAATCTCTTTATCTTAGAAGCATGCTGTAGTTCTGTTAAAGTTAAGTGTTCTCATACAGTGGGAGGCCCACCCTGCCAACTCAGTGGGTGGCCATTGTAGGAGGAATGCTGTAAAAATGTGGGAGGAACAATACAGCACCATACTATACTCTGACAATAACTGTGCCAATATTATGTCTTTAGACTTATTTCTATCTGCAGGACAGCAGCTCAACACTCAGAACAATAAGTCTGCATGACTCTTATACTGATATTTATGGTATTTTTTGTTAAATGTTTATTTAGGTAAACAAATTGTTTTTTCAGTACTTGCCATTTTAAGGTAATAATCAAGCATCAGAGAGATTATAGGTGATTTTCAAATACCTGAACTCTTCTGTTAGACTGTGCAAAGTGAGTTTGTTAGCTTATTAAACATTATCTTGTGTTATTATTAAATGAACTTGGCAAGTTAAAACAACATTTTGTATTTTGCTCCCAGTAAAAGCCCTTTCACACATGACGTTGACCCATCTGTGCTCCTCATGACCTATACAAACTCCAAGAATGCAGCTGATTTGTTACAAAAAAGCCACTGCTAATGTTCTGAACCCCCCCAAAAAATGTTGCCCTGCAGTTTTGTCTTTTGTCAATTTAAGATGCCCTCAATACATCCTCACCATTATTTATTCTATTCCTCCACAGCTGCCAATGGCCCTGCAATTTGGATGCAACATCAGGATATAGCCGCAAGCTTAAAGGTATCCCCACATAGTTACTGTGTGAAGGGGTTGTGAATTAGGCATGAAGTCAACATGGTCAGTCTTGCTTGAAATTCTCCATGACCAAGCTGCACACACATGTCTAACTTCATGGATATGCTACCATTAGACTCAACCAGGATCCTGATAAAAAGCCATCACAATTATAAACCACCACAACTTCAGAATGGAAGTTTTATGCATGCTGAAAGCCAGTGGGAACTTACCGTGCTGTGTCACTCACAATGTTTTGGCAGATGTTTTACTTGTAACAGGGTCGTCAATCTGTTTGAAGGGGTCTAAAACCAGGAATCAATTCTAAAAATGTGCAAACCAAAAAACATCTGTTTTATGCTCTTGTTCAGGTGATTTGTTTTTAAACTCTAAAAATCCCAGATAACCCAAACAACATTAGCTGATACTATAACATGCATCTTTGTAACTTTGCATTTTCTGAACAACTACTTCCTGTAGGATTCGATAAACGAAGACATAGTGGTGCGTTTAAATGTATCTTGGTAATATCAAAACAGATCAATCAAATATCAAACTTTCTCCATTACTGTGTTCAACAAAAGGTTATTTACATGTGTTAATTTCTTACAGCCTTTTTCATGTTTAGTGCACCCAGAGGAAGATTTGGACCTACAGAAGCATGTTGCTACATGAATTATCTCTCTGATTACCTGTGTAGGAGGAACATTTACAGTAACAAGGAACCTGGAAACAGAATTGACTGTTCCATATGCCCTCTACTGACATCAATTCAAATGATGATGATGATGACTGTCAGAAATCGGTCCCAATGGCCAAGAATTAAAAACTGCAAAGTATTTCTTTAGCATACTGCAAACCAATCAAGAATCCCATAATAAACCATTTGATTTTGTTTAATTAGACCATTGCTATGTGACTTCTGTGATAAAATGTACATTTGTTAAAAACCTTCAGCTGCAATTTAGACTTCATGCACAATTAACAACTCCATGCCGAGTGTTCTCTACATGAAGAATATCTCCCACTCTGCTATGTTGTTTTTAAACTGTCACAATCCATTTTCCATACAGGCATCATTCCCCATCCACTGTGTCATCCCAGCACATGTTCCATTTACCACGCATTAATCTCACTCAGCTTCACATCATTCGCTTGGTTTTTTTCCCTTGGGTTACAACGAAACATGAATCTTCTTGCCAAATTGGGAAGTAGCTGTGGCAAAAAAAAGGATTTAAATAGACCTTACTGCAGCAACCAAAAATGTATTTTTTTTAACAAACTGCTTGAGTTTGAAATCTTCAAGGTGTTGCAGCAGACTGTATATCCTGTGAAGCAGGTCCAACAAGACCATTATAAAATACTCTCTGACCTTTTAAGCTAACCTTTTGATAAGCCCTCAAGATAGTGTAAATTAAAGACTTTAAATCATGATTTGGTGTCGTGTGAGACATCTCCTTCACAGTCTGGTGGTCAGGTTGGAGGTGTGTGGTGGTCAGCATAGACAGGCCATCCCGCTGCAATGACTGATGACTTTCATAAAGGGGTCTATGGGCCCACTTGGGAAACATACATGGAGATTTCTGCCAAAGGCAGGTATTAATCAACCAGCCTCACTCGACAGAAAAACAGGAAGAAGGAATGAGCAAGTGAAAAAGGCAGGACAAAGACAAGCGTTAACCTCTGTCAAAAGCTTTTATTCAATAACCCAGATGTACGTTGTACAAATTTGTAAGATAATTGAAATGCGTTACAGGGAGAAGATTGAATCCTGAGTGGAGTTTCAGCAGGAAAACATGCGTCTTTACAACATGCCTCACTGCAACTCCTCGTTGCTCTAATTCAGCAGCAAATAGAGACATCCTCAGATTGAAATGGGGCCAATTAGCAGAAGGCACAGCTGATTTTAAAGCACTGATTAAGGAAGATGTACCATACTGGTTCTAGGATTTATTCCTCCACTGCAAACCTGCCTCTGCCTGGACAGCCATTAATATCCCATGAGGCACTGGGGCAAGCTCCTGGCCAGCAGCCAGATTCCCAGTTATCTGTTTAAACACTTTTGCAGGTTATTTCAGGATGAGGAAACTCATGTCTACCAGTGTCTCTTGCTGTTGTTATGGCAACAGCTCATTTTAAATATATCAAGGGGAGGTGACCTGATATCCATGAGAGTTAGGGTTTAAAACATTGACAGTGCTCTGTGCTGTGTATCCTATTAACATCATAAAGAAAATGACATGAAACCCAAAACATGTACAACACCTCTGACTTACATGGAAACAAATATTTGAATTATTATCAGATCGTAGCATGATCAAACTGTGTTCAAAGGCCTTTTGGTGCATCCTGATGTGCTCTCATGCAAGTACTTTGCTGCAAAAAATATAATTATATAGTCTTTGCAAGAGAAGTTCATATGGATGACTTCACTTTGAATTTGTTCAGTCTTGAAAATAATTGCTTATCTCTGTAACTGCTCCTAAATATAGGATCCCTTAATCCCTAATAAGTGTGTAATTGGTGTAGCATTGAAAATGCAAGGCAGTTTCCATTAAAGAAATGCATACATGCATTCTGGGAATTTCAATGAATGGCATCCAGGTTAATAAGAATTTTCAAGCTGAATATCCCTCAGAGGTTTAAAGCTTAAAAGACAAAGTGACTGTCTGATAAAAATGATGGTGTAAAGATTTTTTCCTTTTATAAAATGTCTACTTATAGATTTTATATTAGTTGTTTAACTGAGCTTTTAGTTATTTAGGTTTTGTTCAAATTGCTTTCACTATTTTCCTCTTGTATGTAATTTCCATGATTACCTTTAAGTAATATAAGCTGTTCAGCAGTTTGTTTTGTCTTTTTGCCAGTGGCATCAGAGTTGATCAGAAATCAAGTAAACCCAAAAATGACAATGATAATTGAGATGATATCTATCCTTACCTGATTCTCTGCATGGTGGAACAGTGGGTAGCACTGTTGCCCTGCAGCGAGAAGGTCCTGGGTTTGAAACTGGGCTGGGACTTTTCTGCATGGAGATTGTATGTTCTCCATGTGCATGTGTGGGTTTTCTCCCGGGACTCCAGCTTCTACCCACAGACCAAAAATACTGTGTGCATGAGGTTAGTTGGTGTGAGTGTGTGGCTGGTTCAGTTGTCTGTCTACATGTGGCCCTGTGATGGACTGGCAACCCATCCAGGTGTGACCCCGCCTTTCACCCAAAGACAGCTGGAGATAGACACCAGCTCCCCGTGACCCTGAACAGGAATAAGCAATTACAACTAATAGTTGACTGACTGATTTTTGATTGACTAACTCATCATTTACTTTATTCCCTCCACGTTTTGTTTATGTTGTGAAGCACAACATACCTGAGCATTTGGATTAGTTAGTTGTTTACTGATTCACATTTTTTTCATTTGTCCAAATGGGTAAATTATTATTTAGATATGTGCAGAACTTTTTGCAACTATCTACATTCCAGCAATTATTTCAGACATGAAACGACTTCAGTCAACATCCTTCACTTTTTCAGATCAGATTTTCAAGGCAACCTTTTTTTTAATTTAAGAACTCACGTCAGGATCTTTTTTTTTGTTATTTTTGTTAAAGAGTTAGTTAGCACCAAAATGAACTGTTTCCCATCTTTTACTATAAATGTTTAAACATCTCTTTCTGTCTGACAAGCATCAACTTTTTTGCAAAGAACCATCAGCAGAAAATTAGTAAAAAAATCCTTCGTCTTGGAGCAAAAAATATATATATGTGAACTCATTGGCAGACAATCCATCTAACATTGATATGTTTCAGTCTGGAATGAAACTGGAACTTAAACTGCTTTAAAAAGTACTTGAATTATTTGTAATGACAAATAAGCAGGAAGTAAAAAATTCCCCACATCTGAAAAAAATAAATAAATATTTGCGGTCAAGCTGAGGTGTCCATCTCTGCCCAGCTGGGAGCAATTAAATACATTCATTGTAGTTCTTTATGACCATGGTTTGTCATTTGATAATTGAGACCCCTGCTGCTAGGTACATTTGTAGCTCTCCTAATTGAAGTGGCTGTTATTTCACTGCCACCTCTTTGTCCTTTTAAGAACTCCATTAGTTGCTTCTTGCTGATTGGAAATGTCACATAAAACTCTGATTTGATAGACCTTTAATGCTTTTCTTAAAGTGACACACTTGTGCTTTACGCTTGGTGACTGATTCTTCTCATTCATTTCTTATCTCTGTTGCTTTCAGTGTCTTTGTCTGGTCTGTTCACCTAATAGAATCAACTGTCATCATTTTTTGATGCAAACCTCATGTTAGATTGCACGGTAAATAAACCAGTTTTAAATCAGTTGCTGATCGTGTCTTTGCAAACTGCCATTCAGATTCTCCAAACAAATAAGTCTGTGAAAAATAGAATTCATGCCTTAAATGTAAGAAACAGAAGGAATGTTGAAAATGTGCCGTAGGTAGTAGCTCGGTTGTTACGTCTACAGCAGGGGTTTTATTTCACTCCTTAAATGTTTATTATAAAATTGTGTTGATACATAAAGACCTTGTAGTGATTTATGACCTGTAGTGTGTTAGAGCTTTTTTATATATCATACATGTCATAAACAGCTTTGAAGTGACACTTAAGATCATTTCAAATGATTTCTGATCACACTGACAGCTAGTTACAGAAGCTTGAACACTAAAGTGATTTCTAGCATCTAATCACACTAATGCTGGTTCATAATCTTTTACCATGGTCATTTTGTATTGTAGTTATTCTGGCAGGTTTTTTTTTTAGAAAATTCCAACTGGAAGTGTTGCATAAACAGAAATGACCACAATATTACCATAGAATTCTATGTAAATAACTGTGATTCTTAAAATAGCCTTTTCATTTACTTTTTTAACAGTATAAGTTTTTAAATTGTATGAATCTATTTAGAGCTTGGCTGAACTTTATCTGAATCAACAGAAAATCCATTTGTACAAGCTGAAGTTGTTCAAAGAGCTATTTAGAACTTGTCAGTGTTCGGTAAAGCAGGACTTGCTCAGCCCAAAACGCTCAACCCAGAAACTGAAAAGTATAATGTTGTAATTACAAGCAGGTTTAAATTCAGCAATCCATCCCTGAGGCAGAAGAGTGGTGAGTAAATGCAAGTCTTTAATCAACTCTATCAGAATGAAAAGATTTGGCAGTTTGGCTTAAAGTTTCTTTTTTTGTTGGTTTTCCTGGGGGACTGAGTTCTAGAGGTCAACCAGAGAAGCAGGTGCATCGGGAGAGATGATGATGATGATAATGATGATGATGATGATGATAATGATGAAGGCTGGCAGAAAGCAGGACTGAATCAATCTGAAGTTGCAGGAGCAATGAGGAGCAGAGTGGTGTTTACACTGGAAGTAAGTGGGAATCATTTCTTTTTCTTTTTACAGGCAGAGAAAGTCACATGGTTTGCGTTAGATGATCCCTCTCAGTCAGTGGTAACACCACAGAGGAGCTGGAGGTCACTAGGAATTTCCACAGGGAAGCACAAACAGAGAAAAGAAACGTCAAAGGAGCACAGAAGGTAATTACTTCAAAAACCAATTTCACAAGGATAACGACGAGAGACTAAAATATAACAGAGAACTTAACACAGGCTGAGACAATCACAGAGGGTGACTAAACGGTACGGCGTCAGAGTGTGGGAAATGCTGAGTGGATATACGCTGCAGAAGTAGAGTTAATGAGCCAATTACTCCCAGGTGCGACCCATCAGGCAGGTGCAGCAGCCTCTACCTGCAGGCGGGGTTGTAGCAAGCAGTCCAGGACTCACCTGAAGAGAGGAGAAGGAAACAGGAAGGAGGAAACAGTGTACAAACAACAAGAGGGAAAGAAAAAGAAAAGAAGAACAGGGAGGGTTAAAGCTACCCAAACCCCAGAAATCTCCCTCCACATTCAACATCTGAAATATTCTGACACATTCTTCAAAAGATTTAAATAAATTAAAACAAACAAGAATATACCAAAAGCCCTTTATAAATTAAAAACAAGTCTGCAGTCGATTTAAAACAAATCTTTATTAATATGTCAAAGAAATTGATATTCTGAAAGGACTTATTTTATACAACTAACATCAAAAGATTTAACATCATGCTCCATGAGATTACTCATACAATAATTAGAATGTATCTATGTAAATGAATGTAATGCTAAAATGAATATTTGCAGCATTGTGAGCATTGCCAGGAAATCTGAGCCAAGTAACCATGGAATTCAGACAGTTAACTTGAAGTTGATATTTACTTTTTATCGCTAAGATGAAGTTCCAGCAGCTATTGTTGTGCTTTTGGTTTTTGTCTTTGCTTAAAGGATTAAATAAGGCAAAGGTAAAAAAAAAATACAATACTATAAACAGAGTCACTTAAAACAGCCACCATACAAGCATGGAAGTTATAGTTTTGTGTGTGCTGGCTCTTTGGACAGTATGTGTGCAGGCTGGTGGGTGGAAATTTCATCATTCAAAGCCAAGAAGGGTGTGTGTCCATTAACATGATAATTTACAGAGCAAGCAAACACATAGCATCTTTCTGGGAATAAAGAGATCCTTTAAATCTGTGTCCACCTGGTAGGAGGCAGACTTTGGCCCTGCAAAATGAAGATTCTCTCCACATTCTAATTTATTCAGAATCACTTCATATGCATTTTATCAATGATGCCAGTTTTATATCGTTTTTAAAACTTAAAATTGGACTTTTCCCCCTTTTTATTCTCTCATTTGTAATAATAAAAGTAACACAGGAAGAGTGCACTATTTAGTGGGCCATTTTTTAAATCTATAAAAAGTCAAGCCACCTGCAACTGACATTTTAGTAGCAATTTATTTATTTTTTTGCAACAGGGGCCAGTGTCCCCTACGGCATCACCCCTGGAACCGCCCTTAATTATAGTTCAATATTACTACAAAACCTTTCTGCTTAAAATAAATCATAAACTGATGATAAATTTTGGTTACAAACGCTTGATCCAAAACTACCTTACAGCAGTGTGAAGATGAAAAGACGGTTGTATCACACTATTCCCTGATCACCCCCCCTCGTTTGATGATTGAATCTTGTGATTTACCCCCCTCCACCGCTCCCCTCCACCATCTGAGCCAGACCTTGAACCAGCTCTTTCAATAACAAGAGGCCATCTTCATAATTACACTACAGAAACAGGGAGACCTGCTACACATCAAACTCGCAGCACTCAGATTGTCAAAGCACATATGTCAGCTGTTGAATTTGACTCATATCCAAGACTTGCTGGTAATGAAACCAGGGGAAGGGGGAGTGGGGGGGTTGAGTCAGCCACTGGCCTTTGTTAATTGCGTGTCTCACATCATCCCGGCCAGGACAGTTAATTGGAAAAGATCAAGGGGATTTGCAGTGTTAATGAGCTTCCCGTGAGCTCGAGTTATACTTTGGATACCAGAGGAGCTTTTATAACTCTTCAGTTCTGAGGTAATGTGGTCATACAGCTGTAGCTGACTACTGCCACATCTTCTGCATTTGGCAGAGTTGACTCAGAGGGAAATAGATGTTCTATTATAAGCACAGCACCATTTGTCCTTCTCTGTATCTTTGTCACTTTGCATGCAGCATGCATCATGATGTATCCCAGTGTGCTGCGTGTCCTCTACAACATGTCCATGTTTTTACTTTAGCTGTATTTCCCCAGAAAATGAATATTCTCACACCCTGAGTTAGAAGTTTTTAGATTTTACTTCATTATTAGTTTGTGACACCGACCAATGTTTTATTTGCCACTTGCATAAAAAACGTCTTAAGTAGAAATTACAATTATTTTAACATAGCTTTTTTTTTGCAGTTACACAAATGTATCATCAGGAGAAGTGACATTTGTAACATCAGAGAAGTTCCACAAAACTATAAAACATAAAGTGCATTTTTTGTTAAACAAATCAATGATTTTTAATTTGATTCATTCCGTTTCAAGCAGGTAATTCATGTAAATTGAAAGAACAAGATTTTGTGCATCATTTGTCTATTTCCTTTATTGAACCCACAAACATTTACTCCTAAGTTTGTTTTTAAAGTGCTTATCAAAACAAATATGTATGCTAATTGGACCGTGAAAAAAGGTCAACGTATTCTTATAAACCCATTCATGGATTTTTCAGAACAAGCTAACTTCATTTTCTTAAATATATTTTTGGGTATTTTATTTGAATTTTTGATTTTTTTTTTTTCTTGTTTCATTTAAACATTTTCTCATATTTTGTTTAACTTTTTGTGCAATGTTCATTTTTCCTCATCTCCCCTTGTTGTTTAGCTCTTCACACCTGTTTCCCATCTGCTAATTTGTTTTCGGCCTTAGTTTCTTTGAGTCTTCATTAGATTCTACTTTTTAATCTGACCGTTGCTTTCCTGGTCCTCTTGCTTCAGCTTTTTGAACGTTTTTTTTTATCGTGTTTGTTTTGTTGCTTTACAAGCTTTTTATTATATTCTGCATTCACCTTTCTGATTCAGAATCTGCACTTTGGTTCCATGTAAATGCAACACAATAATAAAAGTCTCTAGCTGCTTTACAGAGTTATCCAAGTGGTGGATCTGTTGAAATGCATGGTCAATAATAAAACATCCATTTTAATTGATTTTTGCTACAGTTACTTTTTTTTCAATTACATAAAAAGAAGAAACAAGGTAAAAAGAAATTTTCCATTTCAAATTATAATTAAAAGCTGCAGCAGAGAAGAAAAGGAATTCAAATTTAAAATACTCGGAGCAATAGTACCACTTTGTGTGCAGATTATGTGTAAACACTTTTCAGTCCCAATACTGAATGTTTTTCTTTATTTTTCTCTGAGTCACAGAACTGGGTAAAATGGTAGCAGGACATCAACAAAATTCTTAATCTATATCCAAACAGTTATCTTCTATTATCCGGAGACTTTTTTTACATCACTGTACATTTGAGCTAATTACAACATGACATCTTTTTTTGAAGCTTTGTTTCTTTACACTTTTAATGAAATTCAGACTTTTTAATTACAATTCACTTTTAAATTATGAGCTCATGTTTAAATTACTTGAATTTAACTACTATAAAAATAGACTCAGTAAATTAACCTGCATTGTTTGGTTTTTTTCTTTTTTTTGGCTGATATTTTTACTGTCATTTATCTGTTACATATGGACAGGAGCCAGCTTTCCTACCAGAAGTCACATCATTCTTTGTAACCCCAACTGCTCCTGCCAACCACTCGTTACTGCTGCTGATAATGTAGCATACATGAATCACTCCACGGTTGTCACTGCTCTCTGGCCCCAACCTAATTAAACAATTAGGGCATTTAGTTAACAATCAGTCATCAAAGGACAAATGTGGGCTTAACTGAGTTGCTGCAACCTGGCTGTGGAGACTAAACAGAACAAAATATGAGAAGAGTTTTTTTTCATCTGTTGAGTTTTTTGTTAAACATTTAAACATCTTCATTAAAGACAAATATAGCCTTCCATGCATCTTTCTCTTGGACTTCACTAAAGCAGATAAAAAAAATTCAAAAACATCCAAAAAAACGTTGTAACTACATCTAAAGACCATTATGGGGTAAATTCACAGCCTTGAACCAGGTGATCTGTGCAGGTAGAGAACAGGGGAGTAGCAGACTCGGGAGGAGACCGACAGAAGCAACTGGTAGTTGTGTGGGTGGGGGTAGGAGGGGCAAGTTCAAGAAAGAAGAAGGGTTTTTACTGCAAACAGGCCTGGAGGATTTAATCACAGTAAAACACTAAACTCTTATTGAGAGTATCAAAACATTTTACGGGAGCAGCTGTGCCAAACTGTAACACCACAGTGATGCTTTATTCTAATATAACTCAGCAATAGTCCTCTGAATCACCTTATGTGTCTCATGTAAACCTCAAATTATTGCAAGTGTCTGGACTGATTCATCTGACTTACAGTTTCTATCTTTTCCAGGTGGTACAAATCAAAAATGTGTACCCAAGTGTTTCTCCATCTGTTCTTCAAACATAATCTTCTATCCTAGAGCCTTGATTGAGGCCTTGATTTAGGCGATAGGTGGGGAAATGCTAGTCAAGGCCGAAAGCTTCCAAACCTGGTTCTAGTTCTGCAAGAGGTTTTCTTCATGTATAAAATGAGTCCACTGCCCCAGACATGCTATAAATAAGGCATTGCATCCAAGTTATTTTGACCTATTGCACCTGCAATAACATTTACTGAGATTTAACACAAGGTGCTGAGGGTGTGGCAGCACTGTTCTCAAGGATATGCACAATTATTGAACTGGGAAACTTAAATAGGTTCTAGATGTGAGTTAAGTGTGTGTTTGAATGGTTATTTGTCCCAATGTGATGGGACAAATATCTATACCTAATATGCCTGAATTTACAGTCTTTTTTCCAGGTTACATGTTTCTCTGCTTCAACACAGTTGATTCAAAGGGCTGTTAACAGGTTTCTGCTATTGCAGATTTGTAGAAGACGTAAAGGTAATTCAATCATTTGAATCAGGTGTGTGGGAACAGTGAAACATAAAACTCACAGGTTAGAGTCTCACAAGGGGTGGAGATGATGATCACTGCCTTGGATGCAAACAAGTTTGTCAGCAAATCCAGCAGCAACTAAAAGATAAAAATAATATACAGAAACATTTTTTATATTCATTTGATAGTAAAATACACAATGACATACTGCAAATGCTTTCTCTAAAGCGTGCCTGTAACATGGCTAGTTAAGAAAATAAAAAATACAGTAGTCTAGTTTAAACGAAGCAGCTCTATTTCTTTCTTCTACAGTCAAATCGGCTTTAACTTCGAAGCTCCATCAAGTGCTTTTTTTGTCATGTGTGTTCTATGATAAAGGTATGTGTGTAGTGCAAAGTGACTGAACTAAAGTTTCATTGGTCTCATGTAATGAGGCCAAATGTTTTGGGGGGATGAAGCTCGTTAGCTTGTAAAAATTCATTAATTAGCCACATCATTGTTTAGGCTGCAGCGTTCAAAGTGGAAATCACAGTAATAACGAGATGCATCACACAAGGACAATAAAAAAATAATTGTTCATGAACTAAACAATTTTTTTAGTTTTCATTTTTCTGTGGTGCTAAGATGTTAAATAGTTTCCCTTTTTCTCACATATCTAAGGATGTTTTAAGGAAGTAAAGTAAGTGTCACTAAATGTTAAGCTTTGATTTCATCTCTGACTTGTTTTTGGAATTTTCTAAATAAGATGATGTCATTGGCAAACACAGTAAGAAAAGATACATTCACTTGTGTAAGATCTCATTATGTTGAAATACTGCTGGCTTAAAAATATAGTTTTAGAATATTTTTTAGGTTAAGATACAGATCTATTTTATATGTACTTGAAAATTAGCTCCAACACTTTCAGAGGACTGGTGTCGTTCAATCAGATGCTAAAGGATGCTAAAGTTTACAGATACAAGCTGTAGTTGTATCAAGACCTGCAAGCATCCCCCATCAGTCAAACCATGAAAATGACAATTCCTGCAATGGAGTGCAACTTTAAAATGAAATTATTGTAATGTTTTGAGAAATATGGATATTTTTTGTACTTTAGTCAGTACAAGTACTACAGAAGAGAAGATGGAATACACTTCTATTGATAACTCTTGAAGCTGCAGTGTTGCAAGTTTACTTTGCTTTAAGATTTGTGATAATGGCAAGCTGCATTTAAAATTAATATGTCAACCCTTTCACCAGACTTTTTAGGTTCCATGGCCAAATTGGGATGGAGATATGAAATGAGCAACAGATGGCTGGAACTGATGATTAGAGGAAAACAACACTGCTGCGCAGAGTCGAACAGGCATTTGGGCAGATTTCAGAGCTTATCTTCATAAACCATTTATTTAACCACACTCTTTACAAATAAGAGGCAGTATCTGCTCATTACAAAGATCTTTTATACAATTATAACTTCCTTTGACTTGTTTCCTGCAAAAATCAAAGCAGCTACAGTAGAATTGCTTCAACACACTGATAACATTTGGAAAGTGGATTTTAACCAGTCAATATTTCAGAACATTTTTTAAGATTTACTTCAGATTTTACGTCTCATATCAAACTTTTTTGTTTTTTTTGCCTAACTCTTGCTGATTTTATCAAACGACTCCACAGGAATTAGTTCATAAACTCTCATAAATCTTCCCAAGTCCAGAACCAATAACCAGACAAAGTTAGTGATTTTTAGAGACGACTGATGAATGAAGCATTTTGACATGAAATTGGCCTATTTTTCTTTTTGGTAACGCCAGAAATAGAACTTCAAATGAATGCCAGCTTTGTTTGTTAACACTCTTCCCATATCGGCTTAATCTGGTTGGAATGATTTAGGGATTTGTTTATTTATTTGTCAAGGACCATGCACAGAAAACATTAATCTCATAAAAGACTTGCATTGTATCCGATTTAGCCACTAACTTATTTCAGTCTGAGGTTCCAGGCGAAGCAGAATAAAACCATTTAACATAAATACTGAGTTAAAAACAGCACTGATCCTCTCTGTATTTTGGAACTGTAAATTGATAACATGCTCAGACTGATGTCGTTTCTATATTATATTATATTATATATTTCAAAGCAGATGATTTCAGTTGTATCAGTAGGAAAATAAGATATTTACATACGCTGTTTGATGCAGGGTTCTGAGGGAAGATAAAAAACAATTAATATTCTGTTCTACCTCTTTTCTTTGCAGTTAATAGAAATATAGACTGGTTTGGAAAAGATTGACACGCTAACGGTTAATCCAAGCGAGGCCAGAACCAAAATGGGTTAGCACCATTTTAAAACAACTCTAATCTCAGAAATGTCTTTTTTCCCATAATTATTTCTCTAAAACTACACCTTTGTTTTTATTTTGTAACACTTACAGATGAAAAAGTAAAAAATAATATTAAAAAAAACATGTTATTTCTGCAGGAATAAACATATAATGTGAACATGATGATAGTGTTTGTAAAAATAAACGTTTGCATGAATCACTAAGAAATTTTGGAGATTGGAATTGTTTGGATGAAATAACCCTCCTTAGATTAGCTAATAGCTCTTTTGTCTGGTCAGAAATAATCTCTGTTTCTCCAGACTGGGGTCATTCATAGAGCTACGTATCTACAACAGGTAGAATGATAACCTTTCCACAGAAACCCATTTTGAAGGATTTGAATCAAAGCACTGTAATATGTTTCTTAAAAGTTTGTGTAGTCTTTGCTGTGACGCATTTCTGTGAAAACACATTCCACACTCACACACAGAGTTTCTACTGTATATGATCTAATCAGTGTCTTGAAAGGAGTGATTAACAGAGAAAATGCTGAGTTGCTGGTCGCTGAGACAGAAGCTACTAGGAGACCCATTACTTAGCAACCATTGTTATTGTCTCATGGTTCAGGTGTAACTTCCAGGAGGAAGGAAGCTGCTTGTGAACTGAGTGACTGGTGAGTTCCTTTTCATACCAGGATTCACAGAAAGGTACATTGAACACACCGTGTTTGGGCACTTGAGGTGAAAAAATATGAGCAGATGGTCTTTAATGTGAAGTTAGAAGCACATAACTCAGACATTTCCAATGTGAAGTTTTGGTACACATAAAAAAATATTTCTCCATGTAAGGAGACAAGGGACAGTGTATGCAGTGCTGCAGTTACAGATGAGTTGTTCTGTCTGTGGTTAGCTGCCATGAATCTGGTGGTATATGATGAAACGTAACAGTATTTCTTTTTCAAATGGAAACTGGTTTAAGTGAGGATCAGGGTTGTAGATTACATGCCACAAATTATAGAAGACCAAGTATAAATACTGTAAGTCAAAGAGCACAGATGGCAGTATGCAGAGAATCTTCTTTACAAACCCATACATGCTAACAAAATTATTAAAAACTTATTGTCATTTTATTGTCTCTAAATTTAATGAAAATGATTAATAGTTATCTAGTCCTCAGTTATCCTTGGCCACATCAAATATATCAACATTTAAGGGATTTTTGAATGATTTTGCTTTATCTAAATTCAAATATACCTTAATCAAGAGTCTGTTTCATGTTTTAGCGAAGTGGACTTTAGAAAAGAAGCATAATCAGCTCCCAGTGGAGGTAAAAGAATAACAGCTATGAAGTAGAAAGGCTGGGAAACAGTGCCATCTATTGATTTTTAATTCTTGTTACATCATGACAGTAATCAGTATTTTTGGCTGTCTGTACTGCTTTAATACAGGCATTTGTATTTGCCCTTACAGCTTGCATGTATGGACTCTCCCCTGGATCTTATCTAGACACATGGCTACATTCACTGATTAAAGACTGATATCAATAACTGAAGGTCAGTTGGGTTAATATGCACCCTGTCTAAACTAACAGGACAACATTTCATTTTACAGTCTGGTATAGGAGCTCCTCTTTACGATATATACCATATTAAATGTATGTTTTCTTTTTTGCAGTAATGTACATGATACAACTTAATCAGTTTGTCTTCCCAAATATTTCAGTTAAGTCTTATCAAATTGTTTGTATAAAAGTTCAAAAGAAAAATAATGTGGCCATATTCATTTATTAGATGTTTTTTGTTTTGTTTTGTTTTTTATGGGAACTTTTTATTAAAGTTTAATTTCTACCTTGAACAAACTTTCTTATTACCACAATAAATGCCACTGTTAATTACCAGCCATAAAATCTGTTCCTGATAAAAGATTTAAACTCATTTGGCATTACTGACTAGCTTCACTGATTAATGTCAATAACCAAAGTGGGTTAAAAGGACAGTTCGGATTTTATTGATAGCCCAAATGGGGCCAAGACTAAAGCAGATTTCTGACATCTTAAAAAGCCTTTGAGTTTATGTTAAAAGTTTTGTTTGTTTTTTCCCATTTTTTTTACTCCACTATTACTTGCACATCACAGAGTTTGCTTGAAGTGTTCCAGGCTGCACCAGAAGTGCTACAGTTAGCTGCTGCTATTAGCATCTGTAAATATCCACATACAGTATGTAATAACTGAAATGCAAAAGTGACCGTCACGAATATTAAAGACATCTGCACAAATAGAAATCCACTTTGGTTTTGGCTCTGTTTGGATCAGAGTTAGCTTGTTTCCCCTGAGAAAACTTCTGCTGATATTCCAAACTGAGTATGCTCTGGGATATTTACACAAACAGGTAAGATACTGTTTACTGATCGTACGTCCACAAAGCATCACTTCAGAAAATCTGAAATTTGACTTTAAATGTCCTGTATTTGTAAAGCACTTTTCTGGTTTTTCAGACCACTCAAAGCGCCTTTTACACTAAAAGTTTTATATTCACCCAGTCACACAACCCGATATGCAAATCAGGGGGCTACATGGGGTTCAGTGTTTTACTCAAAGACTCTTCCAACATGTGGCAGCAGAAGCTGATCCACTAATCTTCCAATTGCAAGACCACCACTCTAACCACCGAGCCACAGTCGCCCAAATAGTGAATTAGTCATTGAATTAAGAACAGAAGGGGATTTTTTTAAGGTAGAAAATATAAAAATTAGGGCAGATTCACCTTTAATCATTTATCTGTGGGATTCAAACCACACTTACATGCAGCTTTGCCAACAGTAATATTCAGTCATTTTCAAGCTTTATTTGAAAATTACTGGGTTATTTGAAGTTTTAAAATAGTTTATTGCCCTGATTTAAAAAAAATATCAGATGCTATGTAAAATGTAAATAAAAAATGTCAATGACTTTCAAACCCATGAACTCATATTACCTTTGTTGAAATGAGCAAATCATGAGTATCTAGTTTTGACCTTTGACTTTGTCCATTGATGTCCCTCTTGCTTCTCTAAACTGTTTGATTTTTCAGACTTCTTTGAAATGTGCTGCTACCAACACTTTCAAAATAAGCTAGAACATTCAATGAAATGGTAACATGTCTCAGTTTTAGCATCTGATAGGTTGTTTAGATTCTACCAGGAATAAAATATGGATTAATTTTTTAAGTTTCTTTATGCTTATAAACAGCATAATAAATCATAAGTCAATTTGTTTATCAATAAAAATTAATCCAATTTTCCAAATGGCCATTTTAATCATGAAAACTTTCCTGAATAACAAACGTGTTTGTAAAAATCCTGCAGATTTGCTCTGACATCACTGAGGTCTGTAGGAGTTTGTGACAAGATTAGCTGAGAAAAGACTTCATCACCAGCACCCTGGTTGATATTCACAGTGAAAGGCAGCCGTCAATGGCCAACTGCTCACTATGCTAATTTATGACACATCTTTGTGAATTTTATGCAAGATCTGTGGTGACATGCAGTGACCAGTGTAACTGTGCATCATACTGTAGCTCACATCGTCATTATGTGCTAAACGTTCACATCCAAAAGGTCCCTGGAATGAAACTGTTGAATTTTTGTTCCAGTTCTTATATAGAGATGCTTCATTTGTAATTTTGTATCAGAAATCTTGTTGTTTTTGCTGCTTTTGTGTTTTTTTTTATGGTTACAACCATTATGAACTGAGTTGTTCTAACATTTAAACCTGCTATAACTAGAAAGTATTACTATTTTTATTAAATTACTTTTAAATGGATATTGATTTCTTTATCTACTACATTTAAAACCTCTATAGGAGTCTTATCTACCCAATGTCAACTTTTTGTTAACACATATTTCATGTTTTAATTATTAACCACTCGAGGTGATAGCTGTGGTGTGCAGTCTGATAAATTAAGAAAACCCTCTGAAGGATCAATGGCAGTGTGTGAAGTCCTTATACTTTTGAAGGGTTACTAAATGTTGCTTCTTACAAGAGCTTGACCACAGAGCCGTGGATTCTCCAGGCAGGAGAGGGACGTCTAGAATGAGATCAGGCCTGAACAATGCCTCACTCTGACATGTGTCAGCTTCACTTAGTTTGGACTGTTCAGTGTGATGACTTCTCTAGCTGTAATCAACCAACAGATTAACAGCACTAATCATGTCCAGAGGTTTTTTTTTTCTAACTCTTCTACAGAGATCATCAACAATGTGTCCTCTAACACTTAGAACTGAATAAGATGCTGTGTAAGTCAAAGGTAAATAATGTGGTGAAGGAAGGGGAAACATTCTGAAGACTGAATGTTTTGAAAGATCGTAAAGAGGAGAATGCGTCCTAATGTTATGATGCAATGTAAGTTTAACTGACACAGATGAAGTAGCTTATTTCTGTAATTCATGACATTGAACTCTTCGGGGTCACCTGATGGTGAAGACTCAGTTATTCTCCACAATTTTTTTGAAATCTAAAAACCTAAATGTTTGAAAAAGGCTTCATGTCATTCTTGTCTCACAAAAAACATTTTATTTTGTCCACAATTAAATTAGTACTAAACTAAAACTGCTGATCTCTTTGTCCACATGTGACAGATTACACAGGTTACTATGAGGGAAATGTTCTTTGAATTGAGAGTTTTCTGTTATATGAATTTGATCCAAGTTTTCCAGGTGGAATAATAAGTTATTCCTAAAAGAGATATAATACTGCATTTTATTAATGAATGTGTAAGGCATTCATCTTCCTGGATTGAAGAGAAGCAGCTCAATAATGCTCAAAAACAGCTGTGAGAGTTCCATCTTGTGGTGAAAATCGGAAAAAAAGGTTTTTAATCAAACATGTCTGGTACAGTCTGTGTGTGTAAAAAGTAATTATACTTACAATATTATAATATACTCTAGCCAAAAATTGTGTTTAAATAGAAAAGATTTGTGTCCCCTATTTTACACTTCCATTAAAAACTGTTTTTCTGAGGTTTCTGTTGAATATTTTAGCTCCACAGGTGTTCTTACCTTCATACTGGGTGTGAAAACAGGTCAACAACTTCTCTTTCAATTTTTATCTCTCAAACTACACAGGTGGCGATAACACCCGAGTTCCCCCGAGTTCAAATAGCCTGTATTTGTTACGTCAAAACTCCTTTGCTCATTAGTATACATCAGCTCCTGCAGTTAAAACCACGCCTAGCTGCTGGCTAAAAGCTGAAGCATAAGACGTATCAAACCGGAAGAGACTACATCTGATGTTGTCATGCGCAGCGGGGCAGGAAACAGTATACCTTGCTCTCATAGGCTAGTTTGTTAGCCAATCAGAGTCCAGCAAATTCGAATAATGAATATTAATGATTTGCTGCCCGAAGCCTGACGAAGTCAGCCGAATCTTCACGCAGACAGATTGAAAGGTCTGTTAATCAGTGTTTCTTAACGTTTTTTAGATATAAAATGTTTTAATATTACTGGGTAATACTCAAGAAATAACCACAAAGTCCTGAAATTTGTGTAAAATTGCCTCTTTAAACATCATTTTTGACACACTGATGCTCAGTGTTTTCTTGTGAATATTTCTTAGTTTTTCTCTGAGACAAACTGGATGTTAAATGCAGTCCTGACAGCTGTGGTTTTTTTTAAGATAAAGAAGAAAAAGAACAATCTGACAAAGTCCAACTGATTTCCTAACCAGGTCATGGAAGACAGGGTAACTTCTTGGACACCAAAGTACAAGCACAAAACCTCTAGCAAATTAGACACTTGTTGAATTCCGTCAGAGAATGATCTTTTAGGCAATTTTTGTTTACAAATTTGCACCTTTGTTTAGAGCTCTAGAACAAGTAATCAGAAAAATAAGAACTGAAAACCCTTCTTAGATATAAAAAAAGCTAATTTATCATCATTAGACCCAAATAATCGCTGCAACATGGTGTGTTTTGCTGACTAGTTTGTGAAACAGAGAGATTAAACCAAAACGATGAAATGCGGGACATCACCAAACAACAAGGTGCAAGTTTTCTTACAAGGACGACCATGACAAGTGATCTATTTTAATCCATTTATTTCATGGCTTTACATCCATCACATCAGGTAGAAAATCTGTGCGCTTCCACACCTGACCTAAGAGTCAAAATATAGAACTTTGTTCACTGTTCAGTAACAACCAACAGGGGGCAGCAGAGCTTTAATCCTCTGACTACAGAAGTCACTTAATGTCATAAAATAAAAACACATTTCCATCACGTTACAACAGTAACTTCAATGGTTTACGGATTTGTTTATTACATTATTTTCTCATTACTCTCATTAAATAACTTTGGTTTTATTCTTGTCTCATGGCAATTCAGCAATTACACACAGGCACAGTATTATATTTTCAGTCCTCTAGATAAACAGTCCATAATGTACTCAATTGGAAGAGCTTTGCCACTAATCCCATGCTTTATATTCTCTGCTTCAAACTGGATTATTTTGTTAAGTGATTTTTATTTTCCCCCAAATTAGGTTCTCTACTGACCAGATCGGAAGTATCAAAAGAAAAAAAGCCACGGGAGGCTTAAGTCATGCAGTTAATCTAAGGGTTATTTATATTTTATAGAAGGAGATTTATGTCATGAGGGATTTTCTGCATTGTTGTTCTGTACAGGATTTCCCTCTGCCTGGGGAAAAGAATTAATGTTTGGTTCCTCCTAAGTGACTTCCTCCTCGAAACGCTTTAAGACAATACATCCACACAGCTGGCTTTTTATTTTAAAGAATAACTACCATATTTATTGGGAAATGTGCTGATGGTACATGTTTATTTTCACCAATCTCTCTGAAATGTGGATATTTTACTGGGCAGGCGCTCAAACACTACAAGTTGAATCTGATGTAAATTAAAACTTTTTTTAGGAAAATAAAACATGGCTAATGTTTTACTGCATTTTTAAACTACCACTTTATTCAAATGGAAGTAGAAGACCCATATTAGGCATTACAGCAAGAAGGTCCAGGGTTCTAAACCTTGCCAGAAGCTTTGGGTTTTCCATGCAGACCCAGCTCTCCTCCAATGCTGTTCATTAGTTTAATTGGCAATTCTAAATTGGGCCCAAAACTATACTTTGGCTGCACGGAAATTATGTATATTACATTTCATGGACATACACAATTTGCAAGCAGACAAAGTATATTTTTGGTAGAAAAACTGCCATCAAATAATTTGAGTTAATCTAATGAGTCATTATTTTAAGTGTCCCATTCCAACTTTGTTTTTGCTTTTCTAACAGGAAGCTCATTGACCTTATAGGTATGAAAGAATTATTAAAAGGTCAATCACAAATGTAAAATAATTTATCATGAATGGGTTAATAATGAAGTGCTGCTGATTAATTATTACAGTTTCTTAAAGGTCCTGTATCATGCAAAATCAACTTTTTGGAGCTTTTAACCATGCTGGGATGTTATTTCCTTATTTAATAAACCCAGAGTGATTTTTGGCTTAATTCACGCGTTTCTCAGTAATCCTCCTGAATCCTGTGCTCTGAGCAGCTGCTCCACTCTCTCCTGGAAAAAGACTGACTGTAACGTAGTGATGTAACAATGTTACACCAGGACCTGCCCGGCATGTTCATGCTGCCCTGCAGATTAAACACACACTGTGAGCTGTGAGAGTCTGAAGCAAGACACTAAGCACCACTGTTTGTATTATTTTACCTTCTAAAAATTTCTTGGTGAAAATGTGCATTTGGCTGTGAGAGTTATATTCATTCATCATTTTATTCAGGCATCTCGAGGGTCAGCCCTCATGGTGGGGCCTGGAGGAGAGACGGGATTTTAGGTAAGCTGAGCATTTTACTTACTAGTCTGAGAATAACTCAAGAATATAAATTATATTTCAGGACAAAGGAAGACTATATAACAGCAAAGGTAAGATTTGATCATATATGTGTCTATCCCAGATGTTGAAAGCTGTAAAACAGCAGGATACAGAACCTTTAATGTCCTTTTGTAGCTGCTGCAACGTCTTCAACCTCCCCTGTAGGATAAGACACACAGAACATAATGATGAGTTAAGAGTGGAGACCTAAATGTTTGTATCTTAGATTTTTAAAATGCCCTACATGTAGCCTACAGTCTTTCATCTTCTGAGAAACAATGGAAGGTGGAAATTCTAGTGTCAATGCAACCAAATAATCCAGGAAACCTGCCTAACTTCCCCAGATGACCCACCAGAAATGATTAACACTTTTCTAAATGGTATTAAAGGACGTAGCTGTGATGGTTATCTGCAGTACTTTCACATTCCTATGAGATTACTTTATCATTCAGGTAGCTCACTTGGCAGGTTTTACTTGCAGACTGTATTCATGTGTACAGATCCACATGTTTACAAAATGGTTACATCTTATCTAGTTTTAACAGCTACCAGACCTGTGAAATGAAGTGTGTCATAAATTGTACATGTGTAGACAAAGAAACAAATTTAAAAACATGTTTAAAGACATAATACATTTTAGTCTAATCTAATAAACAACACAACAGTGCAGACGGAAATTGCACATTTTTTATTCAAAGGAACAAAGATGTCTTGTCTCTTTATATTCTGTCTCGTTTTTGTGCGTATGTGTAGTAAGATGCGGTTCTGTCAATATTGTTGAATTTCTGGTATTACTCGTGACTCGTGTTTATAAAACAATCAGTCCAATTGAATGTTTTTTTTTATTATTATTATTTCAAACCAATGAGCGGAAAAGGAGGAGCATTAGGACCCAGTGACGCGGGACGCGTTTGTTTCTCCTCATTATCCTTCGATCTGACAGCTTGTTCAGACGCTCAGTTGGGAAAAAAGATGGACATGGTCTGACTTTTTATTACTGCTGCGCCTCATTGTCGGAAAATCTCTCGTTATTGGTCAGTAACAGGTTTGTTGGGATGTCCTTCCAACACGGCCGACACATCATCCGGACAAGTTCGGATTGTTGCAGCTGTTGAATTCATGTTATGAGAACTCGGATTTCTAGGTGTATTTTTTTATTTCTCGAATCTGTGATTTAATGCGTAAACTTTTACTAACAGCTGCTTTTAATCAAGCCGTGGACTGGAAGTTTTAAGACGCTCTCACGAGCAGAGGTTTCCTGCACTGGGATAAAAGTTTCTGTCTCTGTTGAGATTGTATTTCAAAACAGGAAGAAACTAAAAGACGCAGCATGTCTCTGAGCAGAAGTACCGAATACGAGCACTTCGAAGACCGAGACAGGCCTCTACGGACACCCGGTAGGACCAGCTCGGGCTCCGGGTCCCAGTCTGGTTGCAGAGGAAACGGTCTGGTCCCCAGTCCTGCGCACAGTGCGCACTGCAGCTTTTACCGCACGCGCACTCTCCAGTCTCTCACGTCAGAGAAAAAAGCCCGAAAAGTGCGGTTTTATCGCAACGGTGACAAATATTTTAAAGGTTTAGTGTATGCAGTGTCTAATGACCGGTTCCGGTCTCTGGATGCTCTGCTTATGGAGCTCACGCGGTCCCTGTCGGACAACGTCAACCTCCCTCAAGGAGTCCGGACTCTGTACACTCTGGACGGGGGCAGGAAGATCAGCAGTCTGGATGAGCTGGTAGAAGGTGAGTCAACTCAGGACTTGAGACACAGACTCCATAAGAGCGCAGTCTCTTTTATTCACAGAAAAAAAAAAAAAAAAAAAGATTTTAAATAAAAGCTGTAAATTCCACACTCTGAGCTTCTATTTTAAAATCCCCAGTTTTTTTTAAATTATTTTTGCCTGATCTAAGTGATATATTCTTTTCTGTAGACAGTGAATGCAACGCAGAATCTTTCATTCATCATGTTACAGGCACTGATACAACTGCCCTGACATGTTTGACCCAGTGCCATGAATCCAGACGGGCACACAGACCCCTGCTTGGTGCAACTTTCAGGACAAAGCTCTGCCAATGTTCATGACTGTCATCTAATATCAACACACATCACTCAATTAGTGTCTGTGAGCTTATTCGGGCATGAAAGTGCTCTGTGTACCACTTTGTGTATGTCTGTCTGAGGATAAATGCCTGTTGGTCTTGCTGCAGGGCTCACTGACAACTTTTCACATTAACTTCACCCTTATGGTTTTATTGATGTCAATTTTCTCTTCAATCTAGTTTGTACTCACCATTTATCACCCACACGAGGAGTCAAAACATCCGCTGCAGAAACAAGCCTAACATTGTCTGAACTTTTGATCCCTAGGTTGTCATTTACTGGACAGAGAGGGTGATGTTTCAGCAAACAGTTAATTATCATGTTTGGTCCTCTATCATCTGTCTGCACTTTGACCTGCTATTTATATAACACAGAGGTTCTGATTGGGAACTCATTCGTAGGAATCATTGACCTTTTTAACGAGAGTTATTCTTATATTATGCTCTATTTTCATCTCACCTCTTCCTAAATTTTAGTCTCTGGGCTGCACTCATTACCTGTTGCAGATCCCCTGAGAAACTGGAGATTTGGGCCAACACATGATCTAAATTCTGGAGCATCACTGGTTTGGCAAACAGAGCAAAAGTTGCTTTGATGTGTCGGGATCTGCTTCTGTTTGACACATGATTTTTATTCATTTGTTTTTTTATATATATACTGGTTGGTTCATTCCATTCTTTCTGTCAGTCAAGATTGATTTTTAGGAATTTAATATATAAAAGTTTTTGTTTTTTTTACAATCAAATTAATTTAAGTTGTTTTTTCTTGAAGAATTTTTTTACTTCTGCTTTTTTCAGACCTGATTTGAGTATTTTTATTTCACAGTTGATAGTTTTGACAAAAGAAAAAAAAAGTACATCCTGTGCTTGGGTGAGGATGAGGCACATTGCCCATCACAGCACTGACAGCAAGTCAGCAAAGCTCTTATGTGGAAACCTAATAAAACACTTTTCATGCCTGGGCTTCCTCAGTTGAACTGTTGTAACTGACTAAAAAAACTTTTTTAGCACTTAATACTTTTTCCTCAGCAGCTGATTAGGGTATTAAAACAACACTGACTGGTTAACATGAATTATTTAGAATATTGATTGAATCCGATGGTGCAGGATAATGCTTTCCTGACGCAGGTGACCCACAGCGGTGCTCTCTCCTTCTGTTTTAATACTAAATCAACTTTTAGAATAAATTAGAAATGTAAATTAGAAGGAATTCAGGGAAACAGAAGCATTAAAGGAACTTTTTGTTGGCAGATTTCAGCTAGATGTAGAATCAGGACCCTATTTCTCAAAAATTAATTTTATACTGTAGTTTGCAGGAGATTGTAGTTTAAGTCTATTCCCTAAAGATACAAATACATGTACAAATGTCCTTCCTTAGAATGAAAGGACTGTACTTTATAGCCTTTTAAGTGTTAAATATAGAAAACTGTAGCCATTAAAATCTAAAAAGTGTTGGATCATGTGATTATTTGATTTATCGAAGGTAATCTCGGTTATAATATTATTATACATGGATCTAATTTCAGATTAGACATGGCTGTAAAACTGCTGCAGTAAAAACTGCTGGATAAGTTGGACAGCCTTTCTGTTGACCTCATCTGTTGTCCACATGAGGACTAGA
>SSNP01000062.1:1371172-1439848 GCA_006937955.1 Pachypanchax playfairii
GCAAGCGGCGGGTGTCTGAGGCTTCAGTCATAATCACAAAGGGACTTTGGGGAATTTGACTCGTCATCAGTTTCCATCTGAGGGCTTTTTGTTATTCTGTCTCTTTCCCTCAGATAAATGATAACCCATATTATCCTTTGTATTTATGAACAACTATTACGCTGGTTCTTCAGCTGTGACCTTGGCTTTTAATTAGCCTTTGGTTAATTACAAGCCTAATAAAAACCTGGTGCCATGAGACAGACTGTCTCATTTGATCTTTTTATGCGTCGGCTCCTTTTTGTTTGTTTTATTTTTATCTAATACTCAAACTTTAACGGCATTTTAGAGAAAGTGAAACTAGTCCTCATATCGGTGAATTTAAACTGTAATCTGTTCAGTTTAGAGCCTGATAAACTATTTTTATTTCTGTAATGACAGACTGTGTAGGAATCATTTTTGCCAATGTGTATGCAGATTTATTATAATCAGCCAGTGATTTACTCAGACATACAGCGTCCAATAACAATGAGTTTGTAAATGGACCCTGATCTGTTAGCCTGAGTCCTTTTTATAAGAAATTTTCCCTGATTCTCTAAATATAAACCACTCTGACTGCTTTCTGCTGCGGGGAAGATACTGACCACACCAAACTTCTCAAAGCAAACAAACTATTAAATGTAGCACTCTGGTAGGATTTTATCTCCAGTATCGTTTTTCATGTTGGAAAGAGAAACTTTCCAATAACCATTTTAGGTTTTTTGAGTGTTGCACAATCTATTGCTTTAATTTATTAATTTAGTCGAATAGAATTTATTGGATTAACAACTGTTAGAATTCCCTGTATGCAAAGTTGCAAACATTATGAAAGTAGTGCATATTTTAGAGTAAATAGGAAATGTTTACTGGAAACAAAGTTTGACAAGGAATGTAGCTTGAAGGAGAATGTTTTACTTTCTTTCTATGGTGCAACAGAATGGCAGCGAGGACTCACAGATCCAGCACTCGGCTTTTAAAACCTTCGCTTCTGATACTTGTTGGTAAAGTTTAGCAGCCAAGGCCCCATTCTTGTCACGCAGCTTTATTCTTGAGGAGAAATTTTTGTGTGTTAATGTGTTCAAATGGAATGCAAGCAGATAAAACAAACTGCTTTAGGAGGAAGGCTAATGCAGCAGCTGAGAGGGAGAGGGGACAGTGTTGCACTGCCTCTCAATGTGCTTGATTGTTTTCGGCTGGAAAAATGTTAACTCTTCTTCTTCATCTGACCCTTCCTATAAAGTGGGACAGCAGTATTTTATGGAGAATACCATGCATGTGCAGTTGATTTGGTGTGAGGTAGGATTATTCCATTCCCCGTTTGTACTGACTTCAGACTTTGTAAGTAAATAGAAATGTTCCAAATTATTGCTGAACATATTGTAGCTTTAGTTCATTTTAACTTATCACATACTACAGGAAGTGGAGAATTCTAAAATTATAGTTTTCACAGATTTTGAGGTTGGATTTCTCTCTGTTCTTCTGTTCATCACCTCCTTCCAGGCTTCTGGTCTTGTGGAAACAGATTGCAGTACTTAAAAATTCTTAAAACATGTAAATAGGTCACTTTAAGGGGCATCCCATGAAGCTGAAGATTATGTTGTATAGTGTTCTTACCTGTTTCAAAGCCAAAGTCATGGAGAGTTGAATGTGTTCTCGGCTTTTTGCAGATGATGTGGTTATGTTGGCGTTTTTAAGCCATGAACTTTAGTGTGCACTTGCACAGCTGAGTGTCAAGCAGACAGAATGGGAGTCAGCTCCTCCAAGTCTGACGTCATGGTTGTCAACTGGAAAACGAGAGTGAGTTTTTGCCTCAAGCAGCAGATTTCAAGTATCTTGGTGTCTTCTTCACATAAAAGAGGTACAGTATAGGCTGATGACTTTATTGGCAGTAATTTGGTCTGTAGTGGTGAAGAACAATTTGAGCCAAAATCTAAGAGCCTCATTTTCTTATCCTGATTTATTTACCTACCCTCATTTATGACTGAGATTTGGATCTTGAGCAAAAGACGGAGATCCCAGATACGAGATGAGACTCCTCCGTAGGGTGGCCAGGTTCAGCACTATAGAGAAGGATGTGAAGGGGTCCAGCCTGGACCTGCTAGATCCACAACCTGACTTTGGAGAAGTGTTGGAAAACAAATGAATGGATTCTTGTTTGTGCAGTATATCTGATTTGGCTGTTCTTTAACTTCTTTGTTCTTACAGGCGAGAGTTACGTCTGTGCCTCCAATGAACCTTTTCGACGTGTGGATTACACAAAGAATGTGAATCCCAACTGGTCAGTGGGCATCAAGACTGGTACATCACGCTCTATGTCCTCTCTCATCCCATTAAAGAGCGAGCTACAGCGAGAATCTAAGGACTTTATCAAACCAAAGCTTGTCACGGTCATACGGAGTGGTGTCAAACCCCGCAAAGCAGTTCGCATACTTCTCAATAAGAAAACAGCACACTCCTTCGAGCAGGTGCTCACGGATATCACAGACGCCATCAAGTTGGACTCTGGAGCTGTGAAAAGACTGTACACTTTGGAAGGGAAGCAGGTACGTCCTACAGATACATTCCAACAATGGCATTGAAAGTAATGTTGGTAATTCATGTGAAACAGCATTCTTGTGTGATTTCTAACAGCAGCTCTGACAACTGCAAAGCAAATGCATATGAACCTACATGTAGATGCTTTTTTTCACTTTTTGGGGTTCTTGCCATGCTGTGGTGTCAGTAACTTAACAGTTAGAACAAGTTAAACCTTGTTTTCCATTAGAGGTGTGCTGATTGCAGTTTTCTAGGCTGGTTCTGATTTCCTGCTTTTGTATAGCCTGGATTTAATAATTCAGATTTCTCAGTTTCTTCTCAGTAGCCACTTGCACCTCTGACTTTATTTTAAATATCTTACAGATATTCTTCAGTATATGTATTTAAAAA
This sequence comes from Pachypanchax playfairii, assembly GCA_006937955.1. Lineage (NCBI taxonomy): Eukaryota > Metazoa > Chordata > Actinopteri > Cyprinodontiformes > Aplocheilidae > Pachypanchax > Pachypanchax playfairii. The sequence continues at coordinate 1,374,116 of SSNP01000062.1, forward strand.
GGAGCCCTATTTAAAATAATTTAACAAACCAGTTTAAACATTTGGACTAAATTAGCCTATAGTCTTTTATTTTGAAGGGTAAAAAAACGTGAAAATATTGTCCTTTTCAGAACAGATTAAACTTGACTCTTAACTCAGTACAGTTCCTTTTACAAACTGATGTTTGGTTGTCTTGAAATGGATTTTCCTTTCAGTCTCAGTTGTCTGGTTTGTTTTATTTGGCACTCTGAGTTTTAAATTGAACCAATCAAAGGAGAAGACGAAGCGTGGCTTCTCTGCTTTCTGATGCTCTTGCTGCATTATCACGGTGCTCACGCTCCTGTTGCTCGGTACTCACTTCTCTCTGCCTCATCCAGCAACAGGTTGTTCATGTGATGTGGAGAACTCTTCTGCCCAAGTTAGACTAATCTGCTTCCAGCTACAGATCCAACAAAACCCTGTAAAACCATGTTGAGACCTTGACGTTGAGTCACTGTTGCAGATTTGGTGAAAATTTTAAAACAAGACTTTGGGCTTTATTTATTTATTTATTTTTTGTGTGCTTCAGTCAGCAACATTTTCTCTCAGGTTGCATAGAGAACAAAACAGGAAATGGACAACGTTAATTTATTTTCCAGATTAAACTGTTTGAGCATTTCTTGTTAAAATGGATATTCTCTCCTGTTTTTGAAAGCAGGTGCAAGCAGTCGTGGTCTTCAGCTCTGACAACGATTTATGATAATTAAGCAACATTCATTTAGCTTGATGATGACAGCAGCAGCTCCTCGTTAAGGTCGTGAAGCTGACAGTCAGGGCAGCAGTGAAGTGCCTTGTATTGCAGCTGAGGTTGTGAAACATCTGGAGCAGATGATTTTCAAGCTGCTAGTATTGATACGAACACAGTTTTTTAACATCTTTTATTTTTCGTAATATACGTTTTTAAATCCCTCAATGCCCCATCCGGAGCAGCACCGACTGGTGACAGCTGAAAGGAATGATTACTTTTTAACAGTAAAGAAACCTCCAGCAGAACTGGGCTGAGGATCAGAAACCTGCTGCCTCGACTGACTGGGATCTGATAGGAAACATAATTTACATGCTCTATTATAAACAAATCAAGCCTAAAAAGACCTACAAGTCTGCTCTGTCCTCCTCCATCTGCTCTCAACTGTGTCATGTGACGTTATTTGTTCCATAATCCAATTCATACGGGGCAAAATCATTTTATACCTTCATTTGAATCTCTTACTGAGAGAGAGTAGATCAGCTTAGTTACACATTGCCCTCAACAAAACAGATTTATCTTCTTATCTGGAAGAATTCAGTCATTATTCTGAGCATAGCAGAGGTCTTTAGACTTGGGTTTTTCAATGACTGATGCAGATCACAGTTAGACCAGTATCTTTTATAAATGGTAGAATTTATTTAAATAAATCTTATAATTTAGCAGTTTACCCCAACATATTAATTATCTGAGGAGTTTTTGATTTAAAGGGACATAAGGCAAGATTTGTGAAAAACTACACATGCATTTCCAGTTTATTCAATGCTAATGGGTCATGAAGCATTAAAAACCCAAAATAACGAGGCCATCCGCATATATGTCTGTTGCCTTGGAAACGCTGTGTGCCACATAATGCGCTGCAGTTCGACGTCCGAATTTCCCGCGCAGTTGTAGGGATGTGACGTAAATTGACGCTGCATGCGCGTTGCCGACAGCTCTTGAACAGGAAGTACATGTCCGCCGTGGACTTGGATTCAAACACTGAAGGTATACTTATGGATGTTTCTGCAGCCAGCAAACGACCTGCATCCACTCTCACCCCCCAAAAAAGTGGCACCACGAAGAAAAAAAAGACTTTATCAGCGGCATCTCGTGAGTCTAAAAAAAAATATGACCGAAGCCGGGCAGGCACCCGCATAAATATTGGATATGCGTTCGGTTCATGGAGGGAACTTCAGCTGCGTTTGGGAGTGAAAACGGATGCTGACATGGCTCATTTCCTTGTGACCAGGTGAGAAAACATTATAGGTCGTGTTTAGAGCCTGATACAGTATGAAAATGATGAGATCAAATCAAATAACAGAGTGGAGAGACCTGACGTGAAGTATGTTAGCCTCCCCGGTGCAGTGCTGTGAAGACGAACAGTCTGTAAAGTGTCTGTGCGCGCTCCCGTGCCGGCTTGGCTGGTGGCTGCAGTTAGCCACAACGCCTGTCGCGGCAGCACTGAGTCAGATTTTGTAAAGCTGCCTTAAGTCCCTTTAAGGGAATCTGATAACATATTTCAGTTGGACTGAAATTTTTATATTTCACTTTAAATGTGGACTTGTAGATCTAAATGGATTTGTTTCTATACAGTGCCATGAAATGACTTTTGTTATGAATTGGCACTTTAATTAAAGAAACTAAATATAATTGACTTAAGCATAAGTTGTTTTTGGGGGGATTTTCCATGAGGCTGATTGATAATGATTTTATTTGACAGCATGGACCTTTTGCCCCTAAAATGAACTTCTCAGAAAATAAAAAACACACAAAACATTCCCTTTTCTGCTTTCTAAATTATGCAAATAGGATGAATATTGCATCATTAAAGTGTTTCAAAGTCTTCAGAAAGGTCATAGAGTCTAATTCTAATTGCTCTAATGTAATTTAAACCAAACCAGAGCGCTACAATTTCAATAAAGAGAAGTTTTACAGCAGCACTCTGTATTTTAACTGTATTAGTTTTAGATCGAAGTGGATAATAAATCTGTGACTGATGTGAAAATCTTTTTAACATTTACAAACCTCATAGATCTTACGAGAACACCTATATGTAAGAAATCTCATACACACCCATTAACACATGCAGACATACCCACTTCCAAATGCCTTACAGCAGCAGATTTACCATCTGCTCCTCCAAAATTAAATCTGAGGTTCCAGCCACCTGGTCTACAGGCGCTGCAGCCACACACCCCCCGATACACACCCCACACACACAAAGAAACATCCGGCTGGGACTCCACCGGATAATTAGAGCCGTAAGCTGGAAGGAAAGGGTTAAAGTGCAGCTGTCAGGTGTGTTTGTGAGTGTCTGTGTGTGGAGTCAGTGTGCGAACACAAAACACGTCTGTCTACTTTCTCTCGCGAAGTCAATGCTGCTCTTTAAAGCCAGTGTTGGACTTTGGTTTTTCAAGTGTCAATGAAGTCAGCTGCTGCTTTTCATAGAAAACAGTGTTTTATGACTAGAAGCTGACCAGACAGGAAGATATTGATTTTCTATTTACACAGTTTGACTTTTAGAAACAGCTACACAAATGACACCAGAGGGAAGCCTTTCGTTTAATAGGCGGAGACTTGAATCACAGTCAGACTTGAGGAGAAGAGTCTGAATACCTGTTGAGAGAAAAAAGTAAAAAGTCAGAAATATAAAGCTGTCAGAGGATCTGAAAAAAAATGGAGATTTATTTATTTATTTTCAGGGTTCTTTCCCAAGGATACTTTGGCATAATCTGCCGGGACCATGAATCAAACCCCGACCTCCCGATCAGAAGACTATTTCCTTCCCTATTGGACTGCCCCTAATTATATCCATAATATATCCCTAATTACAGTTTGAATGTAATTTAATATTTTCATGTAAGCTCAAGAAATATTCAAAAGTAATCCTCAGTAATACTTTTGTAGTGTTTTATTTTGTGAGATTCTTTAGTGCTTTTATTTTGTACCTGATTTAACCTTCAGCTCAATCTGACCTCACATGTAAGGACAGTCTGTGTGGTACTGCTACTCTGTTCACTGGTCAACACATCAAAGTACCATTTAAAAGTAGATAAATAACTAATGGACAGTGGGAGTAAATTATTTATTACTTTATAAAAGTTTATAGGTAAAACAAATAATTGTTAAAAATGTGTTTTAAGCTTGTTTGTAATATCTTTTAGGGAATTTGACTTTGTCAGACTCAGTCGTGTGAAATCTAACAGACTGTAACAGGTTTATAGAAGGTTCTGAAATGACACTGATTAGTAATTAGAAAAAAAAAAAGAAGTTCCCATCCAAAATCTTTACACGCATCAATGGATCCCGATTTAAAATGTGATTGATTTACTGATCAGTTTAGAAACACAAGCGTCATTGGACCGGAACTTCTCGGGCTTCAGCCCTGGATCTTATTTTAAACAACATGCAACATAAATAGATACAATTTCTGTTTATAAACTCTTAATTAAAAATCACAGAAGCTTCTCACTGTTAACAGATGTCTGATTGGTCTGTTCTGTCTGTTTGGTGTTACTCCCAAGAACCAATGAGAGCAGGGCATTCCTCTTACAGTCATCGAGCTGTGTGAGTGCTAAAAGACAGCTGATTTGAATTTTTGTACAGGTGGGTCAATGTTATCTAATGCATCATATTTATCAAAAAACCAAGTGCATGAAGTACAGTTACAGCCCCGGGTGCAGGAGCTACTTTAAAAAGTAAAACACTGTTAATTTTATCTGCAAATTACCTGCAGCGTTTCTCAGCAGCTCTAAAACAAAAATTATGGTCCAAATTGTTTAACATTGCAGCTTTATTAAAGCAACTTATCAGCATTATTAATAATCACGTTGTTCCCTGTAAATATCAATGTACATTTCATTCAGATTTGTAGCAGAATAAACACAGGAGGCTAAAATAGAGTTTCTAAACACATTTTGTCAAGATGAGAGAAAACAATGAGATATTTTCTCAATCCATTAGAACATATTTATAGCAGAGACAGTCTTTCTCATCCCAGATTATGAAACCAGAATCACTTTAGAAAACTTTTACTCAATACATCCTCCTTTTAATGTGTTTTTGCAGGGGGGGGGGGGCAGTTGTGCAGCTATTGATCTCTGCGTGTAGTTGGTTAGTGATGCACAGAAACAAGCTGCTTTTTTAAACTTTCATGTAGAATTTAACCAGACTGATATTTCTGTGCCTTGACGATGCTGCACAATTCCTCCCCAAAACACACACACTTTCTTTCTGTTTATTTTGCCCTCAAATGGATCAGCACTGATTGTCTCTCTTATCCCGGATCTTCTGTCCTGCTGAGCTGTAAGGACTGAAATGTGTGTCTGTCTGAGACTAATGAGAGGGGAAGTGGAGCTCTGCTCTGATAAGTGGTCAGTAAGCTCAACTGTAGTTTGTTTTCTTTTTACATTTTGCTGCAGCTGATGTTAATCATGAATGAACTATGACATAATTACAAAACATAAAATAAAGGATTTAATGAGATTTTCAATCTGTATTACTATTCCACTATATCCCAGTCTTGGTCAGTAATAATATAGAATATATATTGTGTATTTGGGCTTCTGTTTGTGTAGAACCAAAGTAGAAGGTCATTTGCAGACCACAGCAGCGGTGCAGTTTATCAGAGCATAAAGAATCGGATGCCCTGCTGTGCAAGAAAAGCCTGCTGATATTCGGGAGCGTCTCCCAACAGACTTCACCAAAATATGCCAGTTTTGTTCTTGCTGTGTCACTTTCTCTTTTTCTACATTTAATAGTGGATGAATTATTAATATTTGGGAAAAAATCAGATCAAGATGGATTTTTTTTTTCCATTTTAATGCATGGACATGAGTTTGTTGCTTCTGTCATCCATAAAACAGACATTTTAGACTTTAAGGGAAAACAGTTATTAGGAAGTATGTATAACTGAAAACAAAATTGCAAAGTTTAATTTCAATTTAAGTTTATATTTTCTTTCAAATTAGTTTGAAGTGGCATTAATCAATAAAGCCGCAGAAACTGAAGATAGAAGTAACAGAAGTAACGCAAGGAAGCAGATTTATGCAAGATTATGAGATATGTTGGGAAATATATATTTATTGCTTCTAAATGTGCTTGCTAGTTTTATTTATCTTATTTTTGAGAGTATATTTAAGTATTAAGTTGGTTTCTAGTTTTGGATGTAGGAAGTTAATTAAATACAATGGAATACAATTTTTATTAAAACTAATAGCATATAAAAATGAAGGTGACTCATGGACATTTATATATTACTGCAGTGTCGCAGTGTTACAGTGTAGTCAAGGATCCTGAAGCCCAGGCAGTGGGGAGACTTGCCTGTCTCTGTGTGGCCCACTGTTTACCGTCATTTGACCAGTCAGCATTCTCTGTCTTCTTGGCTCATCTGCTGCATGCTTCAGTTGAGGCATGATGAAACAGCTGACTTTCCAACATGTCTTCAACTCCTCAGTTAATTTACCACAGCTTTGCCCTCATGACAAAGATCCAGGCCACTTGGGTTACACAGTGAGCTTCTGCCTCTCTAGCTGGTCTGCTGAACCAGAGACATCACATTCAAAATAAAACTACAAAAGTCTCTGACTTCATGCTGTGTGTGTAAATGTAGCAATATTGTGTTTCTGTGTACACTCCTCTAAATTAGCATATTGACCTGACAGGGCATTATAACACAGTGGTAGTTAGAAAGACACATACAAAATGTCTCCTGACTGTTTCAGAGACCAGACATCACCAGGACATCTTCTGCTTGTTAGACTTGAGCTGCTTTCAGTTGGAATTCTTGATTAAATGCCTGTATTTAGGTCAACAGCCATGAAATTTGCATGCCCACCTATTGTTCTGCACAGTCATTAGCATAGTGCACCATCTGACACCAGCACATTGACACCATCTAAGCATGAGTCATTCTGGTTTAGAGCAGTAATACTCCATGTACCTAAGACTCATGAACTGATTGTTCCTTAGTCGGATTTGTGATCATTTTCTTGCATTTTAAACTTTGAAAAGTCTAAAATATGGATTTAACTTCACAGCCTGCATACTGTTTAATAAATGAGCAAATTATATATACAGTCATATATAATTTAGCAGTTGTAATAACTAAAACGTTACTGTGGATGAATTTAATCCCACTCTACTTTGCAGAATTGTTTTTCAGCTGCATTGGAGGGTTTTTGAATATAAATGGCCAGTTTAAGTTCATGTCACATCTCAATCAGATTAAAGTCCAGACTTTAACTAGGGTACTCTAAAAGCAATCATTAGAAGCAATTCAGAGGTGGACCTATTGGTGTGCTATGGATCGATGACCTGCTGCAAAACCCAAGTGTCCTTGAGATTAAGTTATGAACTTATTGTTGGACCATCTCCTTCAGAAGAGTTCATGGTTCCATGATCGACTACAAGTTCTGAAGTAGCAGAACAGCCATCACACTGCCACCACCATGTTTGACATTCAGTATCATGTTCTTTTTCTGAAATGCAGCGTTAGTTTTACACACCTTCCAAAAAGTTCCACTTTTCTCTCATCAGAACACAGAATATTTTCCTAAGTCTTGGATCATCGAGAGGTTTTTAGACAAATGTAAAGAGGGTGTTTATGTTCTTATTGGTCAGCCTTGCAACTCTCCCATGGATGTTGTATTTGTCCAGTTCCTGTTTTTTATCTTATTGTTAGTTAAGGTCAGAGTTAAGGATCTGAGACAAGTGAGACCTGCATAGCTTCAGATGGCTTAGTGCATAGCTTAGTGAGCGCATAGATTGTTGATTTTCTCTGGGAGTAATGTTGGTAAACCAACGGAAGGTTTTTTTTTTTTATTTGTGGATAATGGCTCCTATCAGAGTTCACTGGAATCAGAATTAGAGCTAATTACTCTTTTACATAGGGCCAGTTGGGTTGGACAGGTTTTTGTTGTTGTTTTTGTGAAAACTAAAATATCATTTAAAAACGGCATTTTTTTTTATTTACTGAGGTTGTTTTTGACTGATAGTAAAATTTGTTCAAACATCAGGTGTGACACAAAAGCAAAAGAACAAAACGTGAGGAAACATGTAAGGAAGTAGAATCAAACTTTATTGCCAAGTATCATTTGCACAATACAAGGAACTTAGCTTGGAAGAGATGAACAGACACTCCCCTTCCGAGGCCGCCATTTTTTCCGGCACCAGGATAGAAAATATTGAAAAAAGAGCGACAGCATAAGGAAGGAAATGAAATACTTTTTCACAGCACTGTACTTAAATATGTTCTTGAGTAAAAAGGATCTGCTCCCTGTTTCACAGGCTTGCAGTTGTTTTGCTGAATAACCAAAAAAACACAAAGTTTGCTGATGACAGTTAGCACCCTCAGACTGTAGCTCCCTCCTTCCTCCTCCATGTTCACTCAGCTGTACAACACGTGCGAGGACCACAGGGAGGGAACAGCTTCCATTGTGTGTTTTGTTTGTGCAGCCTGGCTCTAATCCATTCTCTGCAGCCATTCTTTCATGACGTCATGATTTTGGTTTGGCTGTTTCCAAATCCCGACCCACAAACTTACTTGTCTGCCTGAGTTTATTCATACTAAAATGTCTGTTTTAATGACTGATGTGATGAATGAATTCTTTCATCATGAGCTGTTTGTCCAAATGAATCATTACACTGTCATTTTTTAAATCTCTTATAGAGACTTAAGATATTAATATCATCATAATGTTTGCATTATAAACCTCGATTCATTTTAAATGGAGCTGTAAAGTATCTGAACACAGAGCAGAAACACTGAGTGGATGTATTGTTTTCATGTTGGCAGCTTATGGAGGTCTTCTCTGTATTTGAGGAGGGTAATCTTCTGAAGCTCCTCTGTGTGACCATGTTTACTGTTAAACTCACAATGTCGGCTTTCTTGTGTCGTTCCTATTGTGTAAGAAGCTCAGCTAACATAAACACAGACAACCACATGTTATATCTGTCATTTTAGTCGAGAAGATTTTGGAAATGTGTGACAAGATGTTGGGATATGCACATATATATAATCTTGAGGTAGAACACTAAAAATAAAAGCCCTAGCAGAACCTCAGAGGTTTTTCTATGCTGTTGTCAGTATCTGCAGTATGAGAGTCACCTTGTTCCTGCACAAGCTCTTTGCACCACAAAGGACCAAAATTAAAGCATAAATTAATACATGAATAAATGATGCAGCTCATTGAAGCTTGTCCCCTTCCTTGTCTTCAATTCTTATTCCTAAAAGTTTTAATGCACATAAAAGCTCTTGAAGGCATCAGCATGCATAAGTTTGAACTCTCAGTCTGATTGCAAAAGAAAAGTTTGGGAACAGTCAAGTTAAAGATGGGCTGATCACAGAACTGGCCTGGTCCGTTTCTTTTGCTGCAGTGAACCAAAAATACCGCAGGCTAGATGGAGGACACAGACAAGTGGTGAGAGCAAACAGAAGGTCATGCATCTGAGAGGAAGGGGAGAGAGTGCATGTTCGTTTCTGTTTCGATTGGACGGGACAGGTCCTGCAGGAGGAGGCTGGACCTACGAGGCTGTTGAAGTGAGCTACAGTTGGTAAAAGCAGAGGCAGTATGCTCTGATGACAAACTCATTTAGTTGGATTACCTCTCAGAAAACTTGTTTATGGATTAATTCAGAATACAGAAATGATCTCAGGCATTAACAAAACCCAAAACATCAGATTGAAGTTAAGGTTGATGCAGTCTGTTTCATCTGGTTGTTGATGTTTGTGCCAGTTTCCACCTCAGCAGACCTGTGTGTTGCTGATTACTGAAATAACCTTCAGACTCCACGTGACGTCGGTCTGATCAGTCGATGGAAAGGAAACACCTCAGAATGCAGCATCTGGAAACATGTGCAATAATCTGTCATTGTTGCTCAACTTGTGTAGATTTGTTATTTACACTTCAGTATCATTAGCTGTTGTTCTGACACTCGTGCCCATGACACAACTCTGTACTGATCAGCTGTTACACTCCAAGTAAATAATAAAAATCCTTCCAACCATTGAAAACCCAGTGAACTGCTGCTGCTGTGTTATCAGTTAAAGTGTGAAAAATGTTCTTATTCATTTATGTGACTGAAACAAATTTTTAATGAATGTGGACAGTATGTAAAAAAAAAAAACAGAAGCTGCATATGAATGGTCTAACTAGTGGTTAACCTAGCTTAACCCTTGTTTCCTAATGTAAAATCTGTTAATGCTCATCAGTGGTTATATATCCACCATGCTGTTTCTTCAACCAGTCTCCTCTGAAGGATCCATCTGCCCACAGATATACTATACATGTCCACACACGCAGCAGATAAGCCTTCCAGTGTGTGGGTGCACATGTGGAGAGCGAGGAGTCAGATAATGAAAGGATTTACTCTCGTTTGACTTCCTTCTTGTCCACCTACAGCAGAAGAGGGATAATCTGTGTGTGTGTGGGTGAATGTGACAGATTCTAGTTTAAAAGAAACTTCTGTTTCCATCTCCAGTGTTTGTTCTAAAGTCAAACTGTTTATGAGACATAGTTTTTACTGCCCTGCTTTTCCTTCAGGATTCTGCATCGACTGCAGTGTTTGACCTTGACACACAGACATCCTGCTGTCGTACCTCATGTCACTTGGTTGATGGACTTCACTGCACACTGTCAACATCACCACTTCATCCTCATCTCTGACTGGTTCTTAATGTTATTGAACAGACTTCAGAAAGCAATGCAACATTTCTATATTCAGCTAAAACCTCTACTGCACATGGTCATGATGAAAAATAATGTCAAATACACTGGAGATCATCAATCTATCGTCAATGGCTGTATGCCAAAGATCTAGAATAGCTGATAAAAAATGCTTGTGTTGAAATGTTTTTCTTTTTTTTTTTCCTTCAGATTACCTGTCTGCAGGATTTCTTTGGGGATGACGACGTGTTTATAGCATGTGGTCCAGAGAAGTACCGTTACGCTCTGGATGACTTTGTGTTGGATCACAGTGGTAAGGCTTCCACTGCCTTTGTCACTGGTAGGCTCAACTAAACATCTCTGTGTGTGTGTGTGTGTTTGTTCTCTTTCCCTTGTGGCTGCTTGCAGCATTTCAACAAGCCAATAGCAGGTGGCTGTGTGGTCTGTGTTACAATGTAAAAAACCCTTTTCAAATGCAGTGCTGTGGATGATCATGGAAAAAACATTTGCATATAATTAAGGAATGTGTATGACATTATTTAGCATCTGTTGCAGACAGAAATTTGGGGTTACAACATTTGTGGTGTACAGAAACCTAAGTGAGTATCTGAGACAACATGGGCAGGATGTGACCTGCTTATCCATCACATCCATTTACTGTCCTTTAGCCAAGGTGGAACCACCTCAAATTGGAAGGAAGAGGGAGTTTATTCTAGTTTTTGTCTGAAGTAGTGACATCCTGTTTGATATTTTAGCTGTTTGGTTGGATTTGCTAACAACAAGGAGCCATATTGTAACACACAGTGTGTGACTGAGGATGATCAGATAGCTTTCGCCCCACTTAACTTCCTGCGCTCCACTTTGGAGAATTGGGTCTTTTAAAGGAACAAAAATGGCACATTGTGCTCTTAACTAAAAGCAGCTCTTCCTTTCGGCAGAAGGATCCAGGACAAACAGGACAAACAAAAAAAGTGGAATGTGCTGAAAATAATATTAATAAAAATTAATTTTATTTAGAAGAGTTGCCTTTCCAAGAATAGTTTGATATTGTGGCTTTATTTGTAAAATCATTAAACACAAACTCTTGAACTTGCAGAGGAGCCCGAACCGGGCGTCCAACCTGCAACCCTCCTGCTCAAAGGCCTGTTTATTTTTATTTTTAAAAGGGATTTTATTTTTTTAGTTTGTGGTTCTTCAATGTTCACTAACTGAAAACGTGTCTAGACAGAACTCTTTTTCTTAAACCTTTTTCTTTACTCTCTTGCTATAAAACTCTGTGTTTTGTGTCCTCAGAATGCAGAGTGATGAAGTCACCGTACGGTCGAGCTGCTACTCCGAACCGGATCACTAAGAGTCCCGGACTTTCACGACGCAGCAAGTCTCCAGGTGCTGGTAAGAGACCAGTCGTGCTCCTAAGTTTTATAGAAAACAACAAAACTTGCCTGTATGACTGGATTATTACAGATGAAGACAGTTACAATATAATCTCATATTAATTCTTACTAGTTCTGAAGTTTTAGTAGTAAAAATGTTACTTCCTGTAAGATTGTGGCCTTGAAGCACTTTTATTTGGCAACTTCCTTCTAAATGCTCCCGCTTTGTTTTCAACTCTCCAATCAGACTTTCTACTGTATGTTGTTTCCTATTTAGTGGCGCACATGTTGTGTGTCAAGTCACTTTCATAGAGTTAAAGAAAAAAACGAGTCTCCTGGAAATTCTAATTAATTTACTGTGTTTTTCATGTTTTGTGACATTTAGCCAGACGACCTGTTCACTTCTCCACCAGCCGCTCTCCAGTCAGATCTCCTGGTAAAGTGGAAAAATTCACTAATCTTAGTATTCTGTTATGAAATATCTTTTTTTTTTTTTTTTTCCGAAATAAAAACAATTTATTTCTGTTGAACGTCTCTTTCCTGCTCTTCGTATAGTAAACGGGATCTCTTCTAGATCCACCAAGTCGTCCACTCCGTCCCCCACCAGCCCACGAACCCTCCGCAGTTTGAAGGTAAGATATGTATCAGAACTCTGCAGCCGGAAGATGGAGAACATTCTCTTCACTTTTTTCACATATACCAACATATATAAAGATTTTTTACGTTTTTTTTTTTAAGTAGGCCAACACAAAGTTCTAGTTAAGATGAGCTGAAGTTTTAACTCTGCTGCATGAACTGATGCGACTACATTGTTTGTTCAGGACTTGTCCATGTTTCACATACAGACATCTGCTGTTTGTGCCACTAATGGTCTTATTCCAAAACTTTATGACCCACTTACCAAAGAGAGAAGTAAATCTATGTCAGTGAAGTTATCTAGTTAGTGACAGCAGTGTGTGACCTACTCCATGAGTTCTGGCTCTGAGGTGTATTTTTAGCAGACTTTGAGATATTAATCTGATTTATTGATGGATTCTTCTGTAAGCTGCGTTTTAGTCCCTACAAACATCTTCGAGTGATCAGCCAGTTGGCAGACGACACCAGAGGATTTCTCCATCTGCTCAAAGACTTATTTATCTCCATTTAAGCTGCAGGGTGTTTTATGATTATAATGACCTGTACAGTCTTCACCCTCTCACTCCCAGCTCACAGTTCTCTAGTGTTTGGTGGGATCATTGTGGGTATACATTTTGAAATATCTGCAACCTTCATTTGAAGGGCCAGAGTTTAGAAAAGCACAGGATGTTGTGTGGAAAATGACATAATTTCAGTGTAAGAAATGTATTTACCTCATATTCCATCAGCATATTAAATCTGAACATATGACGAGGGGGTTTTTGAGTACGTTTTTTAACATTTTTGATCGTGTTTGAGGTCATTGGTGTGTTTTAAAATGCAGCAGCGTGTTTTCATTTGGAACATGGAGGTATATTTTTATTTCATCTTGTGTGTTTGAGGCAGATTCCTCCAACACAACGAGTCTCCTCGCCAAACGTAAACTGCTCGCTAAACAATCACCAGGAGCAAAACAATCAGCTGAGTCCAGAGAGTACGTTCTGTTCCGTTCCTTTAAACATGTTTTTATAAAGAACCTAAAGAGAACAGCTGTAAAATGTTCCTCTCCTCTACAGTTAATGGAAACCAGCACATACCAGCTGCATGCATCTTGGAAAAGTACGAGGTTGGCAAAGTGATTGGAGATGGGAACTTTGCTGTGGTTAAAGAATGCTTGGAGAGGTGAGACATTAACACAGTCTTGTAGAGACAGATTCCTCAGGAAGACGCAGTGATATCACCTCACCTATCGACCCGTCAGTCTCAGTGTCTGTCAACACGCTGCAGAACATGAATAAAGTATGAAGGTGTCTGATCAAACGCCTCTAGAAAGTATTTAAAGGTGCAGACGGTGTACGGTTCCTTGAATAGTTGCATCATCTGTCATACTAAAGTTAATCATGTAGTTATGATCTCAGTCTAATCCAGATGATCTGTGTTTTACCAAATCGCACATATTCATATTTTACTATAGGTTATACGATATGGTTTTTAGCATTAGTAAAACTTTTGTAGTGAGGTTAAGATGGTTTAACATCGTGGAAGCTGCAGATCTGCAGTTCTGAGTGGAACATGGTGGTAGCTGGAGCAGTGTGGTATTATCATGTATGTGTTACTGCCTCCTGATGTCATCATGGAGCCGTGATCGTAGTACTGCTACTAATAAAATAAATACAATTGAGTGTTAGAATTTTTCTTTCTCCTGGTGATAAACACATTCTAATAAAATGCAGCTGTATCCTCATATTTGTGATTTTAGGGATGACGTATAAATAACGTCTGTTGGGTCATCAGTCAGCTGTGTTTCAGTGATGTTAAAATCACCAGAGATTTTGGTTATTTTGACGTTGGGTTTTGTAGTTAGAGAGAAGCTCTGACCCTCTCTAACCCGTCACTGCAGCATCAGATTCCTGCAGCGTTGTAATCCAGCCTCCCCCAGTGAGCACTCTGCTTGAATTACAAACTTTATTACTGCTTTCTTGTTATTTTAAAGAGTTTTTAATTGCACTGTTTCTCTTCAGGTCCACGGGGGAAGAATTTGCTCTCAAGATCATAGACAAGACCAAGTGCAGTGGGAAGGTTTCACTCATTACTTTTTATTTTTCTAATTTACTTTGTGTTCTAAAGCTACACACACACACGTACGGAAGGATCTCATGGTTGTGTTCCGCTCTGCATTATTAACACTAAACACACACAGATCGTGTGTGTGTGTGTGTGTGTGCGTGTGTGTGTGTGTATCTCTTAGTCAGAGTTAGTAAATTTCTTATGTCCCTTGACTCAAATTAAACGTGTCAGAAATATAAATCTTATGATTGATGCCGAATCTCATTATTATACTTGTTCATTTTTGCATGTGTGTTTCCAGGAGCACCTCATTGAGAATGAAGTGGCTGTTCTGCGGAAGGTGAAACACCCGAACATCATCATGCTGATCGAGGAGATAGACACGCCGTCGGAGCTCTACCTGGTGATGGAACTTGTCAAGGTGCAGTAGAGCCTCAAAACGGGCCGCGTTGGTTCGCAGCATCGTTTTAATCCCGTTCACGTTCTCTCAGGGAGGAGATTTGTTTGATGCCATCACGTCTTCAGTCAAATACACTGAGAAAGATGCCAGCAGCATGGTGTACAACCTGGCTGGAGCTCTGAAGTACCTGCACAGCTTGAACATCGTCCACAGAGACATTAAACCAGAAAACCTGCTGGTAAACAAACACTAACACTCCATTTTTAAAAACAGATGCAGTTTTTCTTCATGCTTCATCTTTCTGATCTACTTTAGGTATTTGAGCGTCCAGATGGCACCAAGTCTCTGAAGCTCGGAGACTTTGGTCTGGCCACCGTGGTGGAGGGACCGCTGTTTACCGTGTGTGGAACTCCTACATACGTGGCTCCAGAAATCATCACAGAATCGGGGTAAAATGAAGAGTTTAGGCCCAGTTTGGTGCTTCGGACACATGAAACATCCATGTTTTTTTTAACTGCATGTAAATTAAAATGACATTTATATAGATTACACAAAGTAGTTGCTTTGTTTTTGAGTGTTGAGACAATTACTTAACTATTAACTTGTTTTTTTAAATGGTTAAACACTGAGTTGTATATTCAGAGCTGTTTATTCTTGTTCATCATTCATGAAAGTTTTTTGTTTGGATCCTTGATCTTGTCACAGTTATGGTCTAAAGGTTGACATCTGGGCTGCTGGTGTGATCACGTACATCCTCCTGTGTGGCTTCCCTCCATTCAGAAGGTATCTTTATATTGGAAATCTGGTTGATATGATTGTTTTAGTGAAATTATCACAGAGAGAATCTCAATTGGGATTTGGATCTAGGATTGTTTTATTTGGAGGTTTTCAGTCTCAAAAAGTTCTTGTTCAGTCGTACAGCTGGTTAAACAATGACGACTCACTCAGGAGGTTGTAAATGAACCCCAAAAAACACATTTAAATCTCTGCAGGTCTCACTCCAGTTACATCTGGTGTGTTTCAGAAAGAGAACATAATACAGTCAAACATGGAGGAGGTAGTGTGATGGTCTGGGCCTGTTTCTGGATCCTGCTCTGATAAAATACTAAAGAATAATCTCTGACCATCAGGTTGGGAGTTTATACTCAAGAGCACTTTGGTTTTGCAGCAGGTCAGTGATCCAAAGCACCTCTGGATGGTTCCGAGTCCAGACCTTAAACAGGTCGTTGATGCTCAAAAACCCTCCAGTGAGTCCGAATTAAAACATAAAAGCCAAACCAGAAATCTGTAAAAGAGTTAATACTTTTTCACTGCTGTGTATGAACAAAGACTAAAGTGTTGTTTGGACTTTTCTGTTTTTATCAGGACCGTGCAGAATTCTGACTAAACTAGCAGCAGATTTAGTTAATTTATTTGTGCAACTAACAGCTTTCTTGGACTTTGAAATAGAAATCATAAAAAATAATGAGAGATTGTTCCATTTAATGTTGAATCACAATAAATAATTGTTGAATTTCAGTAATTTAGTAAGTTTGTTGAATCAAAGTGAATATAATACCTGATTAAACAGTAACAGCTCTTATTGCAGTAATAAAACCTTTACTAATGGATCATGTTTTTTGTTTTTTTGATACTTTTTATTCCTAGTGAGAATAATAAACAAGAGGACCTGTTTGAACAAATTCTTGGTGGACAGCTGGACTTTCCCAGCCCTTACTGGGACAACATACCTGATTCGGCGAAGGTGATGTCGTTACTACTCTGATTGTATTCATGATGTGTTGTTCAAACCTTAACCTTTGTTTTGTGTTGCGCCAAAGCAGTGATGGTAAAAGTACTAGTATCACCTTTAAAACACACAAATGACTTATCAGCTTTAAATTCCAACCATCTTCAGAGGAATCAAACTGATAATTAAACTCAGTTTTCTTACAGGTTCCTGTCACTGGAAACAATGTTTATTTAGTTATTTATGGGATGTGATATTATAGCGCAACAGTAAGCTGCTGTATAGATCTTTCTGATTAGTTCATAAGATGTGTGTTTGGGTTTTTGTCCAGTTAAAAGGCTCTGTGTGGTATTCTATTGAAAATCCTTCCAGATGTGCAGCTTCTGTTTTATCTAAAAGTGATAAAATGATGGTTATGAGATCACTGCACAGGGTTTTCCTCACTGCCAGCAGCAGGCAGAAAAAAAACTGATTTTTTTGCTTTAAATATCTTCAAATGAATTGACTTGGAACTGCATTGACAAACAACAGAATGGCCCAATAGTAAAACACTGATATTTAATCCTAATTTAAACACCAAATGTTTCATATGTGATACAACTTAGAGCCCTACCACTTGAACAGGATTAGTACTTTCCTCAGAACCCTGCTGCACTGAACCATTTCCATGTTACCTGCCCACTGATGGAGGATCTAAGTACTACAGGTGCTCTGATTTGATGTGGTTTTGCTGTACATAGTAGATGAATTTTTATTCCAGCAGATTAGACTAGAGGGTGCGCAGTGACTTTTTCTAAACTGGAGTTGCATTTTGTTCCAGGAGCTGATTGGACAGATGCTCCAGGTCAACGCTGAGGCTCGATACACAGCACAAGACGTCCTGTCACACCCCTGGGTCACGGTATGCTAAAACAATAGTTCCCAAAGTTCTGTGGGTCAGATGATCTCCATAAATCAAGTAAAAATATTTTTAAAAAACCCTGTAGCTAATAGCATATTTCAAACAAAGTAGTTTCATAGAACTGGTTATTAATTAATCTGTTTTTTAGGCTGTTTATTTTATTATTATTACTTTGTATATTTGGATTATTTAGTAAAGTTTGGTTTCTTAAACTGCCACTAGGGGTCAGAAGACTTTGCTGCTGCTATGTTGTTAGTAAAAGCTCAAATGTTTGAGGGACATTGTTTTAAACACTGTTTGTGCTTTTAATCTGAAAAGTGATGAGACTTAAAGTGAATCAACATGTTCTTTTATACGTGTGCTCACAGGACGACGTCGTCATGGAGAATAACATGCAGATAGAAGTTACAGGTAAACTGAAGACGCACTTTAACGCTGCACCGAAGCACAGCAACACCCCAGCTGGAGTTTCAGTCATCATGGTAAGCTCCTGGAATCAAACACAACCCCAAATATGGAGAGTCTGAGATTATTTAGAATTTTCTGGCTTTACTGCAGCGTTGAGTCTTACAGCTGTATTGAAGGTTTAATCAGAACTGACAAGGTTTCTGAGCAGGATGATGAAGATGGTGAATGTTTGACCCACATACAGAAGATTGACCTTGTTCCAGTTGACTTGATGTCAGTTTCACCGTCTTCATTTACTGAGAGAAGTTTTTCTCTGTCATCATCATCCAAGCAGGCATGAATATTAAAGAATGGAGAATTTCTGCGGCTGTAAATATGTCAAAGGATTTTAGATATGAAAGAAGTCATGAAGTCATCTCTGTTTCCTGACTGCGCGCATCATTTCCTGTTATGTTTTCCTCTTCACATCCCAGCAGGTCACATGATGTCTTTAGTTTGTGAAGGTTTCCTGATCTTTTTGATGTAAAGTGCCTGAATTTGTTGTAAATCTCATTTGACAGTTTGAGGTGTAAATGCGAGCCTCTTCCATCCTCCTCCTCCCTCTTCCTCTGTCATCCTCACCCCTCCCTCCTCACACCTGACCCAGGACCACAGGGGACGCCTGCAGCTGAGAGCCTGGTACACATTTCACCAGCTTTCTCAACCCCCCCCACCCCTCACCAATCACACCCTTCTCTATCTCCCCGCCTCCTAACTCCAGTCTCCCTCCCCTTCCTCCTTCCTGTGATCCCCCCCCCGCTTCCTTCAGCAGCTAGCTTATTACTCGTTACTTGTCATCTACAGTAACTTACTTAAAGCTGACCACTTCTTCACTTGCATTTTGCTCCACTGTTCTGACCTCCAACATTCGAGGGACAAGAGGAGATCTGTGTTTAATCATGTTGCTGAATCAAGTTTCTACTGCTAACACTGATGTAAACTGGGTGGAAGTTGCCTCCTCTGTATTTCTCTAACTTTCACTGCCAAGCAACATTCAGGATTTAATGATCTTACGTTGCCATCTTGTGGTGAAAAACAGGAACTGTAGGTAAGCTGCGTCAACTACCCAAATTTGCAGAATTGGAGGCAAAATTTACCTTCAAATATTTGGTTCTGTGATTTCCTAAAAAAAAAAAACTTCTAAGAATTTACCATGAATAATTCTGATTAGGAACGTGTCGATTTACTGCGTGGAGTTCTTTGCATCAAATAGAATTAGATCTATGATCATTTTTACAAACCTTTACTTGACTCACGAGTTTTATCAGGACTTCAAAAAGCAGAACAAAACCAGGTGAATAAGAGGTGGGAAATTATAAGTATTTTTTCTTCATCCTGCTCCTGTTCGTTTGTCATGAAACGTGTTATAATTATGTTGCTGGATTGTTTTTGTTGTATTTTTATGACATTGCCAGGAAATGAGAATAAATACATAAATATAAAACAAATTGTAAACACGTCTTGGAGCTACAGCCTTAGATCCCACTGACATGAGCTTCTGTCTGAAATGAGCCATTTGTTCCAGCTCAGTTCTCCTAAAATCCAAATGTTTGTTAACTTAAGTCAGACTAAGCTGGAGCAACAAACCCCTTTGCTGTCATGCTTGTTGTTGATTTTGTTTAGTGAAGCTGCTTTTCTCTCTGAATTAGCTCCAGTTTAACGGGAGGTACTAAAGCTTCACCTCGTCTGTTCTCCTGCTGCGATCTAACAAAAAGTAACACTTTGTTAACGCAATGAATGTTACTGTGTGGTGCAAGTTTGTGGCTATAGAAAACACTGCAGCCACTCTGTGAAGAGAATAAATATTTACTTTCTTATTGCCCCTTTTTTTTTTACTCGTGTAGCAGTTGATGGTTTGAGTTTCCTGTTTTTGTCAGTTGTTCTTTTTTGGTCCATTTACTTTATTGCGTCCCTCGTGAGATCTGTAAAAACTGCTCAGATAGTTCAGGAAATGTCTGAGAAGGAAACATGTCTGATCCTGATGAGATGAGCTGATGGTTTGTTGTGTTTTACCAGAACACGGCGTTGGATAAAGAGGCTCTTCAGCTCATCGCTCACTGCGGTTCAGAAGACCTGTCTGCTCCCAAAAACAAACCAGCTTCTCCAACAGAATTAGCATCATGTACCAAAGCACCAGAATGTGCCCAGCTAACGTTTCCACCCATAGAAGTCCCTTCTGAGGCCTCGAGTACAGCTGCTGGGATAGAAACATCTAGACCTCCACATGACAGCCTGCTGTACCCAGCTGATCCCCATCAACCTGCATGTTCACTACAGTTTTCTCCTCCACCATCAGCTGATATTTTGCCAGTTTTCTCACCTTCTGAAATCCCCTCATCTCCACTTTTAGCAGCTCCCTGCTCACCTTTAGATCCTCCACCCCCCTCTTGTCCTCCCTCCCTCTTCTCTTCACCTGTTTCATGTCCTTCTCCATCGTCCCCCAACAAACCAGCTCCAAACCAGTCTTCTTCTCCTCCTAAACTTGCATCCCCCTCCCCTCTCTCCCCCNATCCAGCCTGTTGTGTTCTTCCCTCTGTCTCCTCCGATCATACAGGAACCCTCCTCCCCCTCCTTCCTCCAGCCCACCCTGTTTCCTTCTCCCCCTTCCACACCTCCACCTGCCCCTCTGTCTCCTAGTCCTCTACTAGCTGAGGAACTTCTGGAGATCTGAGCCTCTGATGGGAGGAAGACGCTACACTCGACATCCTGCACATCTTAGTAACTTTAAACTGAGCCAGTGACTGATAGCTGCAGGCGTTCTGTTTGCTTTCTTTACCTTTATTTTGAAAACCCAAAATTTAGGAATGTTTTTATTTATTAACGGAGTGTGAATGGAATAAACTGATTATTACTGTTCTGAAGTGGAGAAACACTGTATGTTACTTTATCACATTAATGTGAATTATTTGATGTTTCATTATTCTGTCTGCTCGGGGTCCGTTTTGTAAATGAAGCTCAAACACACCCAACTGGCTCCTCTCGCTTGAAATGATAAAGTACTGCTCTGTCATTTAATCACAGCCTGATACTACAGTTTACCGAAGGGGGTGGGGGGGGGTCAGGTCAGGTAGGTAAACAGGAGTTTACTGAGTAGTTCATTAAAGAGATTGAAATACTTTCGGCTCCACTTCTCTGTTTTTGGGAGAATGATACATGAAAGATGAAATACTGCTAAAAAGATTTTCTTTCCCAGCCTCCACTCGAGTGCCGTTTATCTGATTTTTGGGTTTATTATTTGCGCACGGTGACATTTTTAATATTCTCCTAACGGCCTTCTTCATGGAGGAACTAAGATTGAATGTAAATACAACCAGAATCTCACTTTTCTCACATGAAGGAAGTTAGGATGAAACCTTAAAAGATAAAACATATTTGACATGTTTTATTGTCCTGTTCTGATTACAGCAGCTGGATCATCAGCTGTAATAAACCCTGATTGTCCTTTCTACACTAGATGCTTTTGTTTTTCGTGTTCAATCACACGGAGACAATCACACAGACAAAAACATTCACACAGAGACGTAAATTCTAAAATACAGTGTTTTAAAAGTTTAAAACGGTTTAAAATCTGGATTATATGTTAGTGCCAAAAATAAATAAACTAAATGACCCCGGTCTGCAGACCTGCAGGATCTGACTGGTATATGAGGTTAACAAGTCCAAAACTTGTACTGAATTTAGAGTTTACTGATAAATGTTTATAAAATCAAACAAAAGGTGGATCTTTATAAAAACAGAGAACTGAACAGTACATGTAGATTTAACCTCACTAACTGGTGAGAAACAGTTTATCCAGCGCCGGGCAGCTGCTCATTAATGACCTTTGACCTTATTCAGTTTAACTGTTATATGAATCTATTAATACTTACAAGACAGTCCAATTTTGGGTCAGTTGAATTACTATGGATGAATGATACCACGATGCCAGTAATCTGCATTAAAATCACCTGATTTGAAGCTTCAAACCATCGAAAACACAAAGTTGCAAGTTTTTTTTTCTCGATTTCAAATACAATTTTATAGAAATTGGTAAAGTAGCTAAAACATGTCAAACTACATTAACAGTTTTTTTTAGGTATTAGCTGTTTTTAGTTTCTCTCTTAACACTTACATACATAAAAAATGTCAGTAGTTTTATTGGTTGCAAATGTGCGCGCGACACCAGGATTCCACCACTAGAGGGAGCTGCTCCCTATTCAAATAAAGCCAGACACATTACAGCCACATCAATTTATAAAATTCATTTTTATTGTCAGAACTCAGCCAAAACACTCCAAATGATTGCAAAACATAACAGGTGAGAAATAAACAAGGTTCCCTCTTGTCTGGAGATTCAAAAATTTGCAAAGAAGCTAATAAGAAAAAAAAAACTTTAAAGAATGGAATGATTTTTTTATAAATCAAAAATACAAGACAAACCAAACAAAGAACCAAAGGAATACACATCAAAATTTAGAACTGAACTTAATTCAGACAGCGATGGTGAAAGAAAAAAAAAAACAACTTTGCAGCTTTGGAGATGCGACTCGGAGGATGTGGGTTGTTCAGTCACCTAGAAAAGAAATTTGTCAAATTTCTTAATCTAAAAATAATTTCTTTTCATTCCATTTTTGCAGGAAAATGTGATTTTTGAAGGTGTTAAATAAACGATGTGTGTCGTGCAGAGAAATCTCAAATCCAGCACGGCGGTGTATGCAGAGACAGACATCTTAAATATGCAGGATTATATATTTATATAGATATTTAAATAAATGCTTATTCCCTCTTTTCTTTAGGTCAAGTACATTTAGTTTCATTTCCTAACTACCTGCTGTGTTGATAAAGAAAAAAAA
Organism: Pachypanchax playfairii; assembly: GCA_006937955.1. Lineage (NCBI taxonomy): Eukaryota > Metazoa > Chordata > Actinopteri > Cyprinodontiformes > Aplocheilidae > Pachypanchax > Pachypanchax playfairii. The sequence continues at coordinate 1,396,890 of SSNP01000062.1, forward strand.
GCATGTTGAAGTGAAAAATAGCTTAATCACTTTTTTCCCCACATACACACAGAAAAACAATCACTCACCCTAAAATACGCAAAAATTTAGATTTTCTTTTTAGTCCAACTTCCCACAAATTCTTCTTTCTGTTTCTGAAGATGAAAATAGACTCTTACAGCTAAAAATAGATTGTTTCTTTTTCCATACAGTGATCTAACCCCTCCCCCCCACCTTAAGATTTATAGGAAAACATTTCTAGCTGATCTACAAAATATAGCAATGCCCTTTTTAAAAATAGGTTGATGCTTTTTACTACAACAGGACAGGGTTGTTTCTCTCTGTTCGCTGTGATACATTCAGGATATGATGCAATAGACAGAACAGTGCCTTCCATATCAGTTTGAATGTGTGACATCACACTGTCAAGCTGCTGCAGCTTTGCAGCTCAGTATCTGGTCTGGTACTCGTGATGCCACTTGTTGAAGTCGTTGTAGAAAAGGACGATGCTTCCTGACGCCATGCCGGTTATGATACACCTGGAAAGGGAGAACATCAGGTGTATGAATATGTTTGATCTTAACTTCTCAGAGAGAAGATTAAATAATAGAAAAGACAACTGGATGTCTTTTTTGAAGACATTTTACTTCTCAGCTGAGGATCTTTTTGTTATGTTGTAGAGACTTGTTCTGTTTATACAAGCTGAGCTCCAGTGTGAATCACTCTGCCTCCACTCAGGGAGTTTGGTTGGTTGTCATGAGAGATATTTAGGTCCATTTCAAAGCATGAAACTCTGAACATTTCAGTTTCAGGTTTACTTCACATATATATGGTGTATTTTCTTTAAAACCTGGAATTTCTAGCATACTGAACATAAATATGGCAAATTGATATGGTACACCTCACATCAAGATTAAATGTTCAGTTTTGTTTTATTGGGGAGGGTCTGCATGAAGCAAATGACGGTCACACCAGATACGGACTGGTTTTCTCAGACCCCGGACCCCCACAATAAAACCAAACTGAACATTTTAGAGAGCCTTTTATTGTGGCCAGTCTTAAGGCACACCTGTGCAGTAATCATGTTGTCTAATCAGCATCTTGATATGACACACCTGTCAGGTGAGATGGATTATCTCTGCTCACTACTACAGATTTTTGAACAATATTTGAGACAGATAGTTATTTATGTGGGACGTGTTTTGGATCTTTGAGTTCATTTCATAAAAAACGGGAGCAAAAACAAAAGAGTTGTGTTTATATTTTTGTTCAACATAGTTGCTATTGTTACCTTTGGTCATGTGACATGGCCATGGAGCGGATTCCTGCATCGCAGCCGGGATAGACGAACAGCTGTTTGAGGGTGTGGACCTGCCAGACAGAAACCACACCCCCGTCTCCACCTGTCAGCAGATACTGACCATCTCTGCTGAGGAGCATGGCCTGCCAAGAGTCAAGAGGGAAACACAGTTAGATTATTAACCTGGACGGACATCAAAGGTTCTGCACAGTCATTATTTTAAGGCACTTAAGATTAAATAAATAAAAGATGGAAGCTAAACTCTTTAACTACATGCATAAAGAAGCACTGCTGACATGGGGTGGAGTTATCAGCTTTGTTAAAGTAACCTCACACTTCAGAGTGTTGCGATCCCACAGAACTAAAATCCCACATTCTAAACACAGACCCTCATCAAAGATGTGAAGCTCAGAGATTTACTCTTCTCATCTGTTTTTCTTGCAAGCTTCAGCAGCTGAATGGGTCCCTCAGGAATCAGAGACACACAAATCAAGTCCTGTGTTGGAGTCTGTTACCGGCGCGGCTCACGGTGGAAGCTGAAACTGAAACAGTGCGCAGCATCAATCAGCGAGTAGCCGTAGCTGATGAAATGACGAGGCAGAGTAGAAGTTCTAAAAGCAGCAAATGACACTAAAAGCTTTTGTCGTTTGCGGTTTTTACGACACTGAAGCCGCTCGACTTTTAGCTGCGGCTGCTCTGCGGTGATTCAGCACTTCTTTCATCAGCTGCATGTGTGTTGAATTAGGCTCGTATTTAATGGAAAGAGGAAATTTAGAGCTGGAACGAGTCTTTTTCAGGAACTTGATTTGGTATAAAAACAAACAAGCCCTCAATGAGAGAAAAAGTCTGAATTACGCAAACACTATGAATTGTTTGTTTTTAAAGCCGAAAAGCAGCAAGAATGAATCTGTACTTAGTCTCATTACACCAAAATCCCAAAACATCAGGCAGAATTAAAGTTGGATGTTTGAGATTAAACATTCAAGTGGCCGAAACAACAGAAACTGCAGGTTTTAGTTGTTTTTTATTAACAATAGTGCAAGAACTGACTTCAGAACAGTAACAAAGAAGGAGAAGAGAACTATTTAGCAGTTCCTGGGCATCTTAATGTGCTTGTGTATCCACTAATGGAGTTTATGACCTTACTGGAGCTCAGCAGGAGGCAGCAGAGCTGGCAGACATGTCAGCCCGGCCAGGTAGGAGGCTGCAGACACACATTATAAATCAGACCTTTGCCACCAGGCGGTCAAACAAGATGGCTGATGACTCTGTAGGGGCCAAGATGGCCGCCGCAGCTCAGTTGTCTAAAAAATGACTCTAGCAGAAACACGTGCAGAATATATGCCCATATTTTGTGCTTCTTTCAGAGATGAGTGGGTGGAATCCCGCGGCTGGAGAAGGTAAAATGTTTAATTTATAGTGCTGTTAATCCCCTTGTTACACTGACACAGGCAGGGAAATAAACTGCAGGGATGGTTACGCTGCTTGAGTCATACCATAACTTAAAAGAATGTAATCCATTCAGCATGGCCTCTGTCATCCAGCTCTGCTATTAGACCAGGAGGCCGACTGTTAGCCTGTCATCCAACCTCTGACTCCAGACCCATATAAAGTCACAGTGCATACAGTCTTTCTCTCTGTTTCCATATGTGTCCTGCAGGCCAGGACAAACACTTATTTATCCTGGAGGCACACTGTGCTGAGGCTCAGAGGGAAAAGAAGATTGATTCTGGTATGTACATGAGCGCACTAAGTACTGTTGGATCAGGAGGGCGGAGCGAAAACGGCTGAGACTCACGCAGCCTCATTTCAAGATGTTAGGATTTTCCTAATGCCATCGGACACGGCTGGAATTCAGCTTGCGCTGCTCCCGAGGTTCATCCATAAAAAACACCCAAATCTAATGTTCGTCTTGCCTTTTAAAGAGATAATAAAGTCCACCGAAATACTGAAACTAAATACTTGCTGCTTCTGCAGAGCAGCAAATGTGCTCAGTAAGTGTTTGGGTTTATTTGTGCATTTGTAGGAGGGGTTTAGTTGGCAGGTTTGGAGCCAGGGCACAAGAGGTTTCTTAATAGGAAACAGGCGTGCAGCTGTCTGTCAGAGCTAGCTTACATTTCCCAGGCCAAACCGGAACCTGAGGGCCTGGAAACCAAAGGCAGTAGCTGCTATCCTGTGTCACTCCAGCCACCAGGGAGGAAATGTGGGCATTGGGGAATGTGTCATCCTGCGCTGGAGGGTAGTTAATGGTGTCGGTGTCCAGAACTGACCACTCCTCTGGATTGTTTTCCACCGCCGTGGCAATTCGACCTGACAACAGAGCTCGGGATCAAAAGAATCATTTCCTCTTGTGTACGTGGGTGAACAGGGTAAGGAGAGATGTGAAAATCAGGCGTTTTTCCTGAGGCGAGCTGACCCTCACCTCATTCACATCTCAGCGTGAGCCTTTAATCAGTGGAAAAACTTTCTGCCCAGATGTGGTGCAGACACACATGCATGTGCACATTTATGGTTTATACGTGAACAGTAATGAGCATTTCCTTACCTTGATGCTGTCCTCTACCTCCATGTGTCCCAGCAGTTTGCCGTTGACAGTGAAGAAACAAACGTGTCCCTTGTCGTAATAAATGATGCAGTGACCCTCGGAGGAAGACTGGATGAGTCTGGGCTGCAGGCAGAGCTCTGGGCTCTCCAGGGTCCGCAGCAAGTCCCCGTTCATGGAATGGATCAGACACGGACCCTCTGCACAAAGACCAGACAGTGTGTTTGTGATTTCAGTCAATACCGAACACTAACAGTAATTAACTAGACAATGAACACAATTGTTTTTGGTCCCAGGATGAAATGAAAATGTGAATTTTATTTTGAATAATTGTTTTTTTTTTTTTTTTCAGAAAACATGAAAAAAGGGGAGTAAATTATATTTCCCTTCATTTACCTAAAAAACATTAAAAACAAACAAAACAGTAGACGTCACAATAATAAAAGAATTGAGATGTTATGCTTGTCTCAGTGGGATCTGGTAAAAATCCTCACAGCATTATTTAAAAACTGGAGGAATGAAAGCAGCAAAAAAAAAAAAAAAAAAAAAAAAAAAAAAAAAAAAAAAAAAAAAAAAAAAAAAGACCTGAAGCGATGTGGAACTTATATCATAATAAAACCGACGTTTATAGTTCAAAAACAAAAAAAAGAGATAATTAATTAAAAAATAGTTTAATTAAAAAAATATTGTGTATATATAAATTTTACTCTTAATTATAATTGCATTTTTACATTTAATTTACATTTTACAGTGTTTCTACATGTATTTATGAATGAAAATGGGAGCTGCAGACTGTGTATACAGCCAGTATATTTTCCACTAAAATTTATATAAAAATAAAATATATTCAACATTTTTTATTTTATAGGCTAAACTGATGTTTTTGTTCATTATTCTGTGATGGTCTGAATAACTCAAACAAAAACATGCATTTAATATTTGGCAACATTAAACACAGGCAGGTTCACCTTTGCAGCCGCTGATGACGAGACCCAACTCAGCACACACACTGACACACGTCACCTCACAGTCGTGGCCCGTCAGGATGGCCCGCGGTGTGGTAAACGCTACGGGGGAACACAAACATCAGCAGGTTAACAGATGTGGTGCAGGTTCACACCCACTAGAGGGAGGAAAAGATGATAAATCATCAAGAACTGATTAACTGAAAACAATAACTGTCACTGGACTTAAATGCTTAAAATGTATGCGATGAGGAAAAATATACTGTTGCATCAACTTTTTACAAGACCAGACTTTAAGCTTTCTGTTATTGATTATCCATCATGAAAAAGCTCATGAGCTTGTTTTCAGGTCTTATTTTTACTACAAATAGCATAAGTTAACACAAAAAGAGAGAAAAGACTAATTGTTACTGTAAATTGAACATTTAGTTAAAGTTCATGTAGTTGAGAGAAACTATGAAAGTCAGCAGTGTGAGTCTGGAGGATTAGATAACTGGAGTTTAGTGTCTTATTTAAATGTTTCATCTTTCACTGACTAAAATAAAGCTGACAAAAGTGATTGAAAAGAACAACAATAACACTTGTGTCAGTTTTTGACAAGTAAATCTGTTAGATAAACACTCCAACACCTGAATGTTACTCATCACAGGAGGAATTTTAATCAGGGTGGATATTAGCTGTTTCTGAACACTCAACAACACTGTAAAAACAACTGATATTTATCTGTGAATGATTCCACATGGACAAGATAATAAACACATCAGAAATAACCCACAAAAAATTGCCTGACTTTTAAAACAATGGTTCACTGGAGTTTTTTTCTTTTGTGCTAATTATCAGCTAGCTATGATGCAGCGCTAATGCTAGCTGGTACTGAAACATGAACATCACGTGATTATCTGGTTTCTGTTAGGTCATTTTTAATACAATTATGCTACAGCTAAAAGTGTTTGTTTGCTGCTTATGATAAAAGTTTTCTTGCTGGCGGTTTTGTAAAGTTACAGCTGAGTTAAGTTGCAACATCTTTAAGCCACCACAAGAGGGTGTAGCAGTACACATTTACCATACGCTACAACAACTAAAACTATTTACACAAAAGTATTTAAATGACTTAATGCAGTTCCTGTCTTCAATTAAATTATACAACCAATCCAATAAAGGTTCCCTTATGGGAAAGTATCTTTCTCCCCCCAAAAGCAGCAGCTACTGTAGCAGCTTAATTAGATTTAAAATAATGTCTCTACAGTCCAAAGTGCTCAGTAAACTCTCCAAACAAGCGGGCAAACGGTGTAACAAGCAATATTTTAAATCAATGAAACCCATATGTAAAGTATATTACAGAATACTTGAGAATCTGTAACTTAAATATATATGCATAAAGAATGTTCAGTCAGTGTTTATTGTAGTCAGAATATTTTTGTTTCAAAAAAAACATAACAGCTGAACATTTGTCTGTAAAATCTGATCACATAATACTGAATGGCAGCTGATTGATTTGACTCCTATCATCAAGCCGTCCACTTTATAACCACCCAAACGTTTGTTTCCACTGGAGCAGCAGCCCAAACATCCACATTTCCAGCTAGTTAACAGCCTCATTTTCACTAAAAGCTAACGCAGCAGCAGCAAGTTAGAGGAGGATGTTGGGTCTGACTCAGTGAAGATCGAAAAGCTGATAAAGTGAATAAACTGTAGCAGATCGGAGCCTTGACCTGCCGTTTGGTTTAAATTAGGGGCCACATCTGATTATAATCTTATACCTGTATGTGACCAAAGCTGAGAGACTGAAGACCGTATCAACTATCCCAGTGTGTGTGTGAGAGAGCAGACAGTGTGTGCACATGTATTACACATGTTGCAAGGACATTTATCTTTTTAAACTTTACAAACTGTGTGAACTAAGCTTCATCTTACACACATGAGATAAATCCTGAACTGTGAGGAGAGACGAGCAGCTTTCAGTGTTTCTTCCTGTTGGTACTACAGTGAAATTACAGGAACGTATCCTAAACAGAGTAACAATATAATAACTCAATGCCTGGTAAATGTTCAGACTATATAATATATATACTTTACAAAACACGTGTTGAACTGAACATTGTTTACCACAAATCACGCTGATCCAATCAGTCTATGATCAGTCTGCAGCAGAGGGAAATAAATAAATAAAAGAGCAGAAAACTGGAGGTGAAACCCGAGTCGTGCTGGTCTGGTTGTACCACGCAGAAACCATGCGAGTCAAAATGAGCAGGTGTGTGCCTGAAAACCTGCATCCATACGATCTCTTTACCATACGGTTTTATTTACACAAAACTACTTCAGATTAGGAGGGAAATTAGAAAAAAACAGGATGTTTTAACAGCTAAATTATATTTAGAATTAAATTGCAATCACTACGTGAACTAAGGATTTGTTTTTTACTATTTTAAAGTTATCTGTGTATCACACACACACACACACACTATAATCTCTCTGCTTTGGCAGATCATCCTAATCTGTCAAAGTCTCATACCGTCAAATTGCCCAAGGGTGGTTTATTTATTTACTGACCCCATAATGTCTGTATAGTTGCCCGTGGTAACGGTCAGATTATAAAACTTGAGATGACTTCCAGAAGGTGTGTGGCTCTCTCACACAGTGAACAAAAGGGTTGTGGTGTTTTTACCACGTTGTTAGCTTCAGAGTTTAACTGCATGCAAATGATGCTGCATCGAGCAGATTAAATGTCTGTAATGAATAAAAACATGGACTAAAAAAAGCACATCAGTTTGACACTCCATCTCCAAACAACAATAAACAAATACACAAAAACTTTTTACTTTTCTCCAATTCTTTCTTTGTGTAGAGGGGGAAGTGAGATTATCCTGATTTGCTGAAAATAAACAAGGCAAATCTGAAGTGGAATGTGTGAAAAGTAGAGGAATAAAATCACTTTAAAAATGTTCAGATTTGGTGCTAAACTGTTGTATCAGTCATCAGCAGCTTTAAATAGATACATCTGGAGTTATACACATGAACATTGGAGAGAAATATGATCATCTCACTGGCAATTTAAACACTGCAGCTCAAAGAACTGAATCAACATAATTACCAAGAAAAGTTTTAATTTTTAGAACTGTATCTGCAGCTGCAACAGTAAATAATAATAACCGTTTCAGTCCCAGCCTCAGTTAAAAGAATAAAATGATGAATGTGCAATACATCAGCTTGTTTCTAGTGTTTGGCCAGCAGATGGCAGTAGTGCATCTGAAATCTGACATTTTTAAAGCATGAACCCAAGGAGCAAAGGTCAGTGTGTTCATGTGCACATCAGCCATTCAGATGGACTTGAGTCAAGCTTATGAAGTGTGTAAGATGTCCACAGATCGTTATGAGAAAAGAGGAATGTCAGCTTTCATTCAGTGTGTGCGCAGGTTTGAATTTTTCCCAGTTTTTCATTGTTTGGAAGCAGAAGAAAGAAGGACTGCTGTCTGTCTGGTTTGTGTTCTTGAGTGTGTGTGTGTGCAGATGTGTGTGTGTGTGTGTGTGTGTTTGAGCCTGCAGCAGAGCTTCATGTCTGGGGAAAGCCTCTTGCGGTCTGAGGCAATGGAGCATCACATTGGGATGAGATGACGAGCGTTTCGTCTGATCTTTCGGCTTCACTGTGGTAACTGGCCCTAAGCTAACTGATCTTATACCGACACACACATGCTTTTAAACTCACATGTGTACTTAGCATGCAAAAATAAATATTCTATATACTGGATTTTGATTATTTTGAGATAACTGTTCAGTAAACCCTGGAATTGCTAGTTTTAAAATGCTGCAGCAGTGTTTTGCTGCTATGTGGTAATATTCTGCTTTCTATTCTTCATATATAAACCAGTGTGGCTTATTAAACAAATCACAATTTGTCATAAATTTCATCCCATTTGTACTGGATCACTTAACAACATGTCGGCATATCTGAGCTGACCAAATTAGCGCTGAGGAGGCTGAGGACTGAGCAATGTGCTTGCAATGCTTTGATCATAGCTAATGCCACATGTTATGGTAACGCAGGGGAGGCCCGTGACATTTTTCACTTTTATCGACTAGCGTGACCTCGTGGCCTTCGGATTGTTGTGAACTTTCATGTGCTGGCCGACGACCCACCCCCTCCCCTCCAACATTACATTTAACGTCTCTAAGTGGCCCTCACTTTCACTCACATTAAAGACAGATTCTCACACTCACTGGAGACACACACAGTATCTGGCTGCACAGGAACACACACAATCTCAAACACATTATCGAAAGCTGCTCCTGGTGCGACCGAGCTGCGAAATCCAATCTGGATGGTGGAGGCCTGGCTTGGTCAGACGAAACTAGTTGTTACTTTACAGAGGGAGGCCGTAAATCACGCAGTCACAACTGTCTGGGAGGGTGAGCGAGCGCTCAGAGAATACTCCTGTGTGTGTGTATGTACTCACTGCCTGGGCTCTCTCCAATGCTGCTGTGCTTTCCGTTCCAGTACCACAGCAGCAAGGTGGCATCTCTGGATCCTGACAGGATGTAGCAGTCACCTCCGATGTATGACTCAGAGCGCGCGAGACACGTCACCACATCCCGATGCCCAAATACTATCTGAGTCAGTTTGCCTGCAAACGGCACACAGAAACAGAAGTTTTTTTTTTTTTTTTTTAAACAGTCAAGTCTATTAGTTGGTAAACTGGGAGGACATGATTAACTTTAAAATGTGTAAAACATTTAAACAACATATTTGTGATAGAGATGTAAGTTGCTTCTTGATTATTCGATCCACAACAGATCAGACGTCTGTTAATTCCCAGACTAGAATAAATATTTGCTCCAAATTTGTGTGAGTGACTGTGCGTGTGCAGCGTGAACCAAGTGTATATGTAAAGAGGCTAATTGCTGTCAGATTTCAAGACCACAGCTCCACCGTCTCACTGTCTAATATTCATTACACCGCTCAAAGTGTGACCTCTGCAGTCAAACAGTGGATAGTCTCTAACATATGACATTTCTGTCTGGGTGTCAGAATCACCCTCCACTGGATAATTAAGCTGCTTCCAGCTAAAATGACGGGATTATTGTGGAACTGGGTGGGTCAACGACTTCACTTCCAAAAAAGAACACAGACATCAAAGATGTGAAATGTTTGACATTCGTATAAACAGAGAAAATAAGTAATGATGTCTGCTACAATAATAGCTACCATGCACCTCAGATTAAACACATGCTCTTTTTGCTCACACACACACACACACGTATGCACACAGATTGAAGTGGATGTGTGTGCATGCTGCGTAAGGCTCTTGTTTTATGCTTGTGCACCAAGTCGAGCCTTGTAATTGATAAAAACCCCTCAGTTCTTTAACCTGGGGGAATTGGAGGACCTTGGCGGCAGCTGTTGAGCGCGTGCGATTAAACCGTGTTCTTGTTCCAGTCACACACTCTGGTGGCAGTCGCACAATAGAGCTATATACGTGCCGCCGCCCCTCCTTCAGAAGAAACAGGGAGGGCCTGGCCTGCAGAGAAATCGAATTGGACTCTGTTGTATAGATGCATGTAACATCCTGAATGTGGCTTGTGGGGGGGGGGTACCGAGATGAAGCTTGAGACAGTTTCATTTAGGACCCCTGACCTGATGGGATTTCTGTGTGTAAATGTGTGTGTTTGCGTGTGTGTGTGTGTGTAAAATGCCTGAATTGGACATGTCCATGCAAATAGCAAATCAAAAGCTATAAAGTTTGAATATTTTAACATGTCTATAGCATGAAAACGAATAATAGAATGGAAATTGGACAATGCTGCTCTGGTTCTGTTCACACTAAAGCCACAATAATCTATTTACAAACACTGCAGCAGTGCTATTGCTCTATAACATCTCCACATGGGAACTAAAGGTGCTGGGAAAAGAACCAGAGGTTCTGATTACTGATCCAGAATACTGAACAGTCCACACACCCCTGAGCAACAGTAGCTCATGTGGTAGCATGACTGTAAACAGGAAATATACCTGAAAACAGAGTTCAGTGTTACAATTTAACTATAATACAACTAAATACTTGTTTTCCATATTTTTTTTAATATTTAAATTCTAAGAGCTCACAGAAGTGGAAACGTTGATTATAATATATACTTCAGGAGTGTTTTAGATACTTCTTAGCATTGTGGTGAGTACTAATGTCTGCTGGTGACTAGTTAGAGACAGAAAACTGAAAGAAAATATGTACATTTTCATTTGGAATCACACTGAATTTGTATTTGTAATTTAATTCTGTGTGCTGAAACTGTAAAGAAACTGCAACATTTCAGCAGAATCGTTCAGATTGTTTTGTAACAATTTGACCACAAAGTTGCTCATTAGTTTAAAAGTCCTCCCCATTTCATTCCCAATTTTGTCTCAGTTTCTCTCTTTGGGTCTGTTGTCAATCAAAAATTTGTTTCAGAGGTCGTCAACTCTTTCCACAGTTGTCTCACATTTCTCACATGGAAACTGAACTGAGAAGACTTCCAGAAATACTGTTAACATTTTCAGAGAATATTTGTCTCCCTGCGACTCATGTGAGGCAATTGGGAAAAAAAAAAAAAAAAAAATCCGGATTATAAAATGCCTCAAAACTGAAGAAAAAACCTAAAACATTAAAATACATGTAAACACAAACATGTATTGAAAGACAAGATGCTTAAATGTAAACAGTTGTTTTTATGTAACATTTTGATCTTTGTGTAGTTACAAAAATGGTTATTTTTTCATTAAGAGACACACAATCCATCATAAAGCACCTGTGTCAGTGGAGTAGACCCGGAAGCTCTTGTCCCAGAAACCACACAGAAGGATGAAGCGGTTGTCAGCCGTGATGACAAAACACTGGGAGCTGATCTGAATGCTCTGATCCAGCAGGTCTGAGATCTGCCGGCGATGAGTGCCAACATTACTGGCTGAAAGACACCAAATAAACACAAAAATTCCATGTTAAAAATGCAAGAATGTACACAAAGTCTGAAAACGCTATGAAAAATGGCTGCTTTACTGTGTAAACAGCAAGGAGCTCCCCACTTTGATGCTCCCCCCACTGAAACCTCAGTGCGAAGAAGATTTGTGAGAGAACACATAAAACATTCCGGAGATTAAGTTTATAGGGACGACACATTTTCCAAGGAAGTTCAAGAGCCTGAGTAATGTCAGTGTGTGAAAAGTCTTCACAAAGTACAGCAGAGAAAGAAAAATTCATCTTAGTTTAATCATTAATAAGAACGCTAATTTATCGACATGTTTTCCTATTTGATTTTTCTTCTTCTACGCTAAAGAGACATCTATATTTACTTTTGAACCAAATGGGGTCAAATGCACGGAAAGCAGGTGAGACTGGGAATGTCCAAAGCAGCAGCTCCAACTAATATTTCACCCAATTTTTAACATTCCCCAGAGCCCCAGATGGCTCAGCGCTCATCCTCAATTTACTGTGTTTAGCTCAGACTCTTTCTGGAATGCAAACAGTGTAAATATATTACTGACAAGAACAAAACTCCCAACTACCTCCCCCAAAATATGCATGCACTCCCACAAAGATACATTATGATAGTTAGAGATAAACCAACGCGCAATGATGGTAAATGTCAAATTCTATATGAATGATTAGTGAAAGTACTGGAGGTTTAAAATAATTCTAAAAGTTGGGCTTTTTAGGAACAAATCCTATAAGTCTATGGAAATGTTCCTATGAAGATATTCCCTGAATGTGTAAGAGATTTCTTTTAATCCGGTTGTATGAACTCCATCGATGCAGAGGATAAAAATAAATAACTCAGCATTAACTCTGGTTATTTTCAGTAGTCAAGGGGGAGGGAAGGGGGGGGGGGGGTTAAATGGTCTGACAGTGACCACAACATTTACAGAGAAAGAACAGCTCTGGTTTTTTCGATGTGCAGAAGGACGGAGGAAGCTGGAGGAGACAGAAAGAAGAGGCGCACTCCTCGCCACTCCGGCGGTGCATCGCATACATCACTGCAACTCGGCACTCTTCTCCTGCTCATCAACAAGTCGTGAAGGATGAGAGGCGCCCGTATTGTCCTGACAGCCGTCCGCCGTGCATTCTCAATCACACATTATTACCACATTCGTATTCATTTCCACTGACACGCGTCCTTTCCCTCTGCTCAAATTAAACCAAAGAAGATGCAGGGAGGGAGGGAGTGAAGGGACTGTGGAGGAGGAGGGTGGGGAGAATGAGGGGGGGGGGGGGGGGGGGGGGGGGGGGGTTGATGATGAAATGCTGGCCCAGGCCACAGCTCATTGCATTCCAATTTGCATGCAAATGGTTTAGTGTGAGAGCAGGGCCTATATCATGACAAGTGAACTGGGGCAGGGGCTGAGAAACAACTCTAATCTACTGTCCAGGGACACTTCTCTGCAGACTGCCATGAGTCACCAAGATGCCAACAGGAAGCGTACACAAACTCGTCTCATGCATATATATATATACACACACACCTCCCACTCAAGTGTGTGCAGATTCTTTAATAGTAATAAATGACAGCAAACCTATCAGAGGGTCGATTTCCACAGGAAGCTGGTACTGCTGATCCGTTGCGCTCTGATGACCTGACAGAGAAGAAGACAGATTGGATTAATATTGGAGTTGAGTGGCTTTGTAGAAAATTATGCTGCATTAGAGGTCATTAACACAGAGTGAACACTAAAACCATAATGTGACAGTGTGACCTACTACTATATGATTTCTCATTTAAATTGTATATCATCTATATTAAAAAGAGGCCATTGAAAATATAAGACTGTACTAAAGCCACTTCTTTGTACATGAGACTGAGCTACTGAGAAACTGAATTTTCTCCATAAGAACACAGAAACATTTTCTTTGTCCCATTTTTAATTAATATGTGTTTAATCCTATTTGTTAAACTTTTGTGAACTTATGACCAGTTTGTAATTTCATACCTACTTTGTTTACTTTGAACTTGGATCGATATGCATTTCAACGGACAACGTAAAAATGTACCGTAATAATTCACTGCAATGTTCAGACTCTCTCTGCAAAGCATCTGATTTGTTTAGAATTTTTTGCTCACTAATTTTGACAGCTTTCAGTTTTTTTCCTATCAAAGTCAGAGAAATAAAGTTTGATGTTTTATTTCTGGTGTAGGATAAATGTTGAGTCAGTTGGGTTTTGCATAGTGACTGACTGATGTATGGAGGTGGACATGAGACCTAATGCTGGCTGCTACATATGTCACATTTAATATTTCTGCCTGGCAGACACAGTCATCTGTCTCACAAATCAACATCCATCCTATAGAGATGAGATAGTCTGATTCTCATGTGCATTAGGGTTAGATTAACAGAAAATACTGAGTTAAAAGAACAAAGATATTTAGATTTCTAGCATGAACGTCTCACCTGTCAGGCCGAGCCACTTGTTGACTGCAAAGAGGCGGCTGGCGGTGACAGTGATGATGGCGGGTAGCGTTTGTCCAGGTTGGGTGTTGGCAGCTACGTGTGTTACAGGAGAGTTGGATGGGAACTTTAGCACCATGATAACATCTTGCTGCATCTGCTCCGTAAACATCAGTGGGGTCTGCAGGAGAAGATACTGTTCAGGGCCCCGTGATGGATGACAGGACAAAATGGACAGAGGGAACAGAGTCAAGGTATGAAGCAGTTGGCAAGAGAAAAGAAAAGAGGTGGAGGAAAACAGCCCCAGTTGGTGACAGCGAGGAAAAAAACAAGAGACAAGGAGGGAAGAAAAGTTAAAAGAGAAAGTTAGAAGCAGGAAAGATGTTAGTAGCAATTAAGCAACACAGAATCAAATTGAAGTTTCAGTAGAAAGGCATTTAATTTCCTTTGAATGTGCTGTTGTGAAAAGAAGGAACATTTATCCTGAGCTCTAACTCAAAGACTAAACACAAGGAATCCTTTTTAAAAGGAAAAACACATTTACCACTTTACATATGGAATACATTTTGAAGGATCTGCTTATTGAAATGGTCGTAATTCTTTAAAAAAAGATCAACCTGTGATCTTTAGGATAAATTTATCTCAGGGACAACGTACTAACAGATAAACAATCTTTGCAGACAGAAACTTTCCATTCAGCTTCAAAAAACTGCATTTCTTAAACCACTTCAGAATCTTGAACCAGTCTGAAGTCTTAAATTGAGTAAATGTGAGTTTAAAATTGAATTTTCATGAAAAGTTGGCCTCTATTCATTCAAATCTTATCTGAATGCAACTTTTATCCCTGTTATCTGTTTCCATCTACTCTCATCACTGTGCTGAAACACTGCACAGGAATAAACAAGAAATGATCCCACAAGGTTTTGACTGAAGAACAATCTGGTAGTCCTAAAAGTAACTGCTGAAATGGACAACATGTCCTCACTCTGCTCAGATATTTAATAACAGCTCAAGCATTTTTCTGATAGAAATGGACTGTTATCACAGAGCAAGTCTTCTCATTATGGTGTTCCTCAAGGATCCATTTTGAGTCCCACACTTTTTAGTCTCAGCCATATCAAAGCTAAACAAACATTTTGTACATTCAAACACAAGAACCAACTTGTCACACTGCGAAATAAATCCCTGTTGGCCAATTTCACGACCATTTCAGATTTGTACCCCAAAAAGTATCAAGCCTATAATTTGAGGCTGATTTGATCAATTATTACCAACTTGTTTCTGATCAGGGGATGGATGGGTGGGTCGGGTGGGAGGGTTGTGGTCATGCTTATTGCACAACAAGAGCCAATTTAGAGTTTCCAGTTAGCCTTACACGTAGGGTTTTTGTCTGCGGTAGAAAACCAGAGTTCCTGCAGAAATCTTTTACATGCACAGAAAAAACATGTATGCCTCCAGACTAACTCTTAAAATACATTTCAGGTGATCTAAAGTTCATCAAGATCTCTTCCTCCTGTCTAAACTAAAAGTACTGCCAAAGCTGTAATTTGGGTTTGATGTGACAAGCCACAGGAGGAAATAAATGTATGTAAGGGAAGGAGGCAATGAGGCACTACAGCCAGAAATGGATCCTAACTCAAGTGTGAGCAGCAGGTCCCCTTCAGTGCTGCATTAAAGAACTCTGGTCAGAATGTGTATTAACCAGCTGCAAAAGTGGTTCATCCACATGACTAGGGAGATAAAAAAAAGTCCAGAAAGCTAAAGCCACAGTGTGTTGCAAACCTGATGTACAGTCAACTTCCTATTACTAGTCCGAACAACCAAGTCTCTTGTCTTATGTGAATGACACAATCCCCTAGATGGGCAAAAATTTGCCAAACTGGCTCTTGAACCATGACAGGTACAGTATATGTCCCCTGAGATTTATCTCTTATATTTCCTAAACCTAAGGTCACTTTCCATATTTATTTGTCTCCAAGAGTTCATGCTCAAAAGATACTAAATTTACAGTAATAGGAAGGGAAAAAAAGATTCCAGGATTTGACACAAGATACATTTTCTTAACAAAAACACTGCACTGATCAAAACTCTTTTACAATTAGTCCCAATACCAGTTAAATGAGTTTTTAAGTCCCTTCTCTGATCTTGTTAAGTTTCACAGTGTTTAAAATCCACGTGGATGTTTATTAAAACGAACT
This sequence comes from Pachypanchax playfairii, assembly GCA_006937955.1. NCBI lineage: Eukaryota > Metazoa > Chordata > Actinopteri > Cyprinodontiformes > Aplocheilidae > Pachypanchax > Pachypanchax playfairii. Next base: position 1,413,277 of record SSNP01000062.1, read on the forward strand.
GCCTAAAATTAGTTTTTTATGAATATACAACAGGAGAGAACATATCCAACATAAAAACTCTTTTCATTGAGCTGTCAGACCGTTTCCTCTGCTTAGACATGGTTTAGAAGAATTTAAGAAGTGTTTGTACTAAGCAGCTTGAACAGAAAGCTATTTTCCTTCTTGCGTGTAAAGAAGAGGAACATCAGTGTTTAACATCAGGAACAGACCTGAGAAAATCCAGTGTGTCTGACAGCTAACTAGAAGCACTGACAGTATCATTACCACCACAATGGGCAGATGCAGACACCCTGACAACACACTCGCACGACAGAGAGGGAGAGAACGCGAAGAGCAAGATCATGGAAAAACAAGACGAGCCAAGCAGTTACAGAAATATAAAGCTGTGAGGAGGGTTTCAAATCTGTTTGAGAAATGCTATCTGAACAGTTTGTCTTTGAAAACCGTGTACGGTGGAGTGAAGATTAAATCATTTCCTAGGTATTCACCCACACAGTTAGGCAACAGATTCAAAGCAATAGTCTGAGTTTGTGTATGTGCTGGGTGGTGGTCTACAGCCAGCTGTCAGCGCCGCAGGGACACCACACTAATAGGGACTCAGGGGACCTCGACCCATCACAAGCAGGCACCGCCGACTGCACTCTTTGGCGCTTAAAGGACCATCGCTCCAGAGCTGCTGCTCATTGCTCTCCTTTTGCTGATCTGCTCTGTTTCCATCTCAGGTGGAAAATCTGGCTCAGATTCAGGTTTCCAAGCACAAGTCTTTGCTTTTTTTTCCCCCTGAAAATAACCTCCTACTAAACACTCACAAATGGTTGTGATCTCTCCCTTTCACAAACACCTCACTAATAATGAGCGAGGGGATGCTTTCAAAACCAAAAGGGCATTTTCCCACAGTAGTTCAAGGATAAAGGCAGACATGAGGAAAATGAAACTAAAAAAAAGAATAAGTCACTAATCATAGAACAGAGCTCAGTGTTGACAGAAGTGCTGACCAGAAATCAAAGCTGAATGCAGATAATGGAGATCAGCTGGCTTCTAAACCCCATGACTTCAGATAATGAAGAGTGAGTCAGCATTTCTAGGTTGTAATTTTATTGGTAATGTACGTTTTTTGCACCACTTACCACTTGCATGGCTGAGCTTCGGGGAGGGTGTGGCTCAATGAGCAACTGACAAGGAGTCTGTCCAAAACTCCTGATCTGAGACTCCACGGCCTGAAGAAAACAAAAGAGGGAGAAATAATAAAAACTACGAGAACCTTGTTAATGTCATGCTAGTTTTCTGGGATTAGCATGCTTTAGATCTGTGTCAGTGCAACAATAACAACTCAGGAGATGCAGAATAGATTACGATCATTTTGCACATGTAAATAAATACCACAGAATTCATAGATTACTGTGTTTACATGAGAACAAAACAGAAAACCCATAAGAGCCTTCACAGCAAGGAGAAAAATACATGCACTTGTGTTGAAGCACATGTGAACATTCGACATATAAACACACTTTTTCACTGTCTCTTTTTTACACACATTTGCGCACAGCCGCCAATTAATTCTCCACAACCACACAGAGTGAGAGGAAAAGGCTGGGCAGGCTGACTGGTATGCTTAGTTAGGTGGTGTTAATGAAGAGGTATGGGACCATAAATGTCAGAGCAGACGCCGGCTGAGCAGCTTCTGGACATCATCACACAGCTCACTGTCAGGCTAACTGGTGTGAGGAGGGACACACGCAGTATGGATGCACTAGGCTTCTCTGAAGCTTCTTCAGAACTTCATGCTGTTAATACTAGGGTTTGGGAATGCCACAAATAATTATCTTCATCATTAACGTCTGCTTAGATCTTTTAACTAAATAAGTGGCCTGAACATTGACCCTCACTGTTTTATAAAGGTGAAATCATGAAACCTTACTATACATGTTTTTAAATGAATAATTAGAAAGAGAAAAGCATTTTGTTAATAAGTGGAAAAAATTAAGAAAATAAGCAAATGTTTTTAAAATAATAATAATTCTGTCAGCAAATTCACAGGGTATGAACTGTAAACACAAAATGACGACAAGGAACAATAACAGAAGTTGCTTGTTGAATCACTACAGAATTACAACAAAACTACATCAAACTGGCAACATGGTATAAGACAACATGTCATGTGAGGTAGACAAGTTTTTAAAAAGGACAGGCAGACAGAAAAGGGCCAGTACAAAACGATGACAGAGCCGTCAGCATGTTGGTGTTCAGCGCGACTAGCTGTGTGGGAGTGACAGCTCGTGTGTAGGCCGAGACGTTCGAGCTCGACTTGGCGCAGCCTGAGAATGAGCTCATGGTTGAGGCCTGCGTTTGGTATTTCCATGAGAAAAAGCTTGTGAAATTAGTCTCCTCATACCTATTGTCTGAAACTAACCAGATGAGAAGAGAAAAACGGGTGATTCTAATATTCCATTACAAGGTTTCATCAGGCTGGTCTGTGATGAAAACTAAGGTCCAAAACCTGCGTAGACTGTTTTCACTGTCACTGTAGGACTACAGTAAAAAAAAAAAAAAAAAAAAAAAAAAAAAAAAAAAAAAAAAAAAAACACTAAACAAAAGACTCCAAAAAACAAGGATTTCATAATGCCAAATGAGAAATACCAAATAATTAGAGGCTGTCTTTTAAATCCTCCTTTATTTACATCCAAATGAGCAAACGTGTGGTCATACATAAAATTAAAATTAAAACCTTCCTCAGGCCGACATAAGCAGTACCAACACAATCTGTAGTTTTATATTCTGCTTGAATGTGGTCAGATCTTAAACTAGATATCTTCATGTACTAGTACTTTTGGAATTTACATGTACTAACACAGGTCTGTAAGAAATAAATCAAAGCTTTGAAGAAAATCCTACAATGACAATAATGATTTAAACACCGTAACTTTAAAGACAGGTAATGATGGAAAGTCTGAACCCTTTCAATCTCATCCAAACCTTAACTCTAGTCACCAAACATCAGTGCATCATTCAAGGTCAAAGTGTCACCTTTCTCTTTTGCTTAAGCTAATGTGTGGAAGAGACTCCGCAAAGGCACTCAACTTATCTTCATTAAGTTCAGATTTGACATTTACGAGGCCGCCGAACCGGTGGAAAGTGGCTGAGTCTAGGTCAGGATGTCCTTTCCCTATATGCCAATGCAATGCTCAGGTGATTATATGAGGGGCCATCCACAAGGCCAATCTCTTTTAGAAGCACTGGCCTGTGTCTGATGAGGCTTTTCTGAATTCTATACATTTAAATGGCCAAGGCGCCCTCAGCTTAGTCCCAGCCTGTCCTTTGATTTACTCAACCACTTGACAAGATGGATCTCCATGTAAAACATTCTGCTTTTTATGCAAATCGACCCAACAACAACAATTCTATGAATAGAATTAAAACAATGAATGTAAATGCCTTGTGTTGTTGAGCAGCAGAGTGCTATGGTAGCTGGTTTAACATGGCTTTTATTTTTTACAATGGAAGGAAAGTTTAACAAAACATGTGCAGATATTTATTTATTTCATCTCAGCATTGTGCTTTTTGTGGGAATGGTCTTTGAGAGACTCTTCTATTTGTATTTACAGTTCTACTCAATGTGAAAGCTTTATTCTTTCAACTTTTTAGTGTATTTCTGTGTCAGTGTTTCAGGCGTGGCACAGTAACTACAGCATCTGGGGATGTTTTCAGCATTTACGTTTGGATGAAGACAGTTATGTCGGGTTTATGAGAATATTTTCTATTACAAATCATTTGAAACACTGTGTTTTCATGGGGGGAAAGGCAAAGAAGTATTTAATACAAAAGGTCTAACATCAGCCAAAAATACATACTAGCAGTCTTTATGCTTAATGACTGATTCTGGCAAAGACCCGATGCAGGTTCACTTGCATGGCCTTATTTCCCGTCTCCTGCCGAATTACGCAAACACTGTACAATTCAAATGGGGTTCTGTGTTTTGTCGCTGGTGTGAGAGGCTGTGGGATTTTTCCATAATCATATGTGAAAGAGGGGAAGCCCTGCAGAACCATGAGAAGGCAAATCATGGTGAGTTTCCTTTTATACATCAAGAAGCAACACAGATGTGCATGTAGTTCCACTGCACACAAACATATAAATGAACGTGTGCACACAGCTCTTTTGGGATTGAGGCCCGACAGGAAGTAATCATGGTTTTTAAAAACATGACAATTGTATCCACAGCAGTCAGACTAATCTGTGTTGAGATATTCCAAACCATTTTCTCCAGAACCAAAAATGCACGTAAACACCAAAAACTGTGGGCATTTATGCTGATGAACACGAGTAAATAAACACATGCAAATGAATGTTTATAAATAATTATCTACGCACACACAAATACACACACTTACATTCTGATGTGTCTTTGTAATAGGTCTAAAAACCTCTGAAGTGTGTGAGTGGGTGCGCGTAAATGTGGGAAAGGTTGAGGGTTGTGGGAGTTTGTGTTTGCCAGAAAGCATGGCAGGAATACAGGATGTGCAAACCAAAAGGACAAAATCATACAACCCAGTTTCTTATAAACATATACACACATGCACACACTCATCTGTGACCCATCCCCCTTCCACAGCACTGCCCCAGGGCTTGCCTTAATGCAGCCTATCCCAACAGAGACCACAGCTCAGTCTGAAACAGTTGTCACTCAGTAATGGCAGACTCTAGGGACACTTTCAGACCCAAAAACCTTCAGTTTCAGAGCTCCTGTAACCCTCAGTGCACCCCCATCCCCACTTCAGTGTCTCAGTGTGACATGGCCCAGGCATGAAAACCCTGCTTCCACTTTCTGTGCAGAGCACAGGGCACAGGGCATGTTTCCTTCCGCTCAAATACTGTTGACAGAGGGCCTTGGATTAGCTCACAAGGGCAGCACTGTTTTTGTTTATTTAACTAATTAAAGTGCTCAGACTGGGGGTGTTTTCTGAGGTGAAACGCAGCAGACTGGAATTGAAGCATCAGAGATGGAGCAGAAAAGCCCAAGATCTTTTAATCTCCAGGAAAACGTACAGACTTTAACACTCTATTGAGATCGTTACACACTCCTGGAGCCGCTAGCACATGTTAATTTATGTTACTATGAAAGTGGCATCAGTTACAAGATGGACTTTTTCTGTTACGATACATAAAAGCATTCTCTTAAATTTGATGCCCTTTGAGTCAAAAGAAACTAAAATTTACTTTGAAAAGACCTTATAATCAAACTAAATTGTACAATTGTATTATCAATGTACAATGTTGAAAATAAGATGAATGTTGTAATAAAAACATTTTTAGGGCTTTCCTTAAGCTTGTATCTCACTGGGTTGCGACTGCTGATTACAAATTGTGAGTGGGATTTGGGAGGGAATTTCCAACTGTCTCGAAAGGTTAAAGAGGGTTCTTAAATTTCTCACAGAACACGGTGGAGAAATAGGTTAAAAAAAGGTCTTTCTTATAATAAAGTTGTTGCAGGTGTCTGGAACTCGCTTCCTATCCTTCTCAGTTTAGTTTCTGTAAGTCACATACTGAGAGAAATGTGAGACAACTTTAGAAGGCTTTGCTAACCCAGATCAGAACAACATATCAGGGATGCAGCAATACCACGTTTTTGAACTGATACAAGTACCAATGCTGATACTTCTTCCACACAAAAAAATACAATGAATTGGTAGACAGATTTTATTTTCTTCCCTGCTTGTTACAACAAATGCTGGTGAACTCTATAAAAAAACATTAATAAAAATAACCACAAAACTAAAATTTCAAGTAAAAAATAAACATTTTCTGTGAAATTATTGCACAGTTTCCACATTTTAAGTATCGCTTCAAGGTCCAGCAATAAAACTGAAAATAAAGTAATACAAATAGGAACAAATAAAGACACTGCAACCAGGAAATTTGGATGTTTGCATGAATTATGTGTAGATGTTGCAACTTATTTGTGGGTTTGGCAAAAGTCTGTATGTAGCAGGTCTGTTTAATTCCCACTGAAAATGTGTTTGATCTGAGATACAGACTTCATATGTTCATTCAGCAGAAAATACTTTTTAACTATGTTTCCCTGCCTCACAGGTCTCTGGGTATGTTGGTAGATTAATCAACAGTAATGTCTCTGGAACAGCTTGGCAGAAATGGTGAAGTACCAGGATCCAATTTTCTAATGTGTGTGTGTTGGTGAGTGTGCGTTTGTAAACCAGCAGAATGGGTGATGGGTTGAGGGTGGAAATGACCGGGCAGCTCAGATAATGAATTTGCATGTGTATGTGTGTATATATGCGTGTGTGTGTGTGTGTGTGTGTGTGTGTGTGTGTGTGTGTGTGGAGGCCATAACACATCTGGATGGGAATTAGGGTGAATGAGGTGATAAATCAAAGTGCTACCCCTCGTGCCCGCGATGCTCCAGTCAGTGAGCATGAAGGGCAGCAGAACAGTGGAGGCAGGAGGCTGTTCAACCACTTGATATACTCTGAACTCATCTCCATTTAGACATGAATGCCAAGAGAAGTCTTATTTATTGCAGAATGAATCTTGTTTCCATTGTTTTGTCCATTACTGCCCTTGATTACAGAAACATATTTTAAATGCAAAAACTTTAAATTTAAAGCTACATTCCTTTCTAACATCAGTGAAGTGTGCATCTCCTGTTTTTATGTTGAATTCTTTAATCAGCAGTAAAGACTTTTATTCAAATGGCCTCCTCTTTATTTCTACAGCCTTTTCTGTGTTGATTATTTAAAAAAAGGTATTTTTAAATACTCTTCCCCAAAAGAGCAGCGTTTAAAAGCTTCATTTTGGGTTGCACAGAACAATCAAAACTCTCGAGCCATCTCTCTCATGTCACTAAAGAACTTTTATCATAGGCTGAGAGGAAATACAAAAAATATTTTAGAATAATGTGTTTTGGGAGAACCACGAATGTTAGTTTCCTCCATTTTTAATGTTGATGCTCTCACTACCTAGTGGTGTAGTCTGGGTATTTCAATATTTCACATAGGTCATTGTCTTTTATTTTCATCAAAGGAGCAAAAAGTATTTGTTTAAAGCAAATCCACCCTTTTGTTGACATGACTGAGGAGCCTGGCTGAAACAAATTGAAATCATTCCTTAAAAAACCCATAAAAAAAGCATTTTCCGACATTATGACAACAATAAAAACAATATATCCCCCCTCTTGGCTCTAAAACCTCGATGTCAAAGAGGCTTATGTGAACAGGGTCAATTGGCCTTGCTGCTGGCGAGTTGCCTCTTACAGCAGATTGGTGAAGTTGTCAGGCTGGTGTTTGGCTGTGGGCGAGCTTTCTGTGTTTTTCTTTTCAGCGCCGGGTCTTGTGTGGTTGCTTTCGGGCAGGCCAACGTAGCGTTGTGTGCACAGCGGTTCAAAGTGGTGGCAAATGAATAATGAATGAAAGCCAAGGAGGAGTCTTAAAGGCGTTAAAGTAGAACACTTGGTGGAGTGCTTTCAAAAAAAGGTATTACACAAGGGAAAAGCTTTGTTCAGCAATAACTGTTAGTAGATTGTTAGCTTAGCTCTCCTGTGCCATTCTGTAAGCAATTTAACATTGCTAATGGCATCAAAAACCTTCCTGTGTTACAGATGCTTTTATACTGTAGTCATATTAAGCATCTATTTGAGAGTGCTTAAGTGTACTTACAGTAATAGACTATAGTACCTTACTCAGCATAACCTGCTAAAGGAGTTAAATCAACAGTATATAAAACAGTACTATGTGGCAGACTCACCTCTCTGAGCATGGGGTCGTTGATGGAGCTCAGGTTGACTGTGCCTTCGTAGGTTAGATAATAGAAAACATTGAGCGCTCTGGAGGCTTCAGGTCCCTGCTGCTTGTAGCCGAAAATCAAGTCGATCCACTGGTGAAGCTGACAGGACACAAACTCGCTCTCCAGAGCCTGCAATAGAAGAGAACAGAAGGTTGTGAGTATTAGAAATATCAACACGAATGCCTTTTAAACACCATACTTTGACCAAATGTTGCTCCCTCAAAAGTGTTTCTGGTCCAATTACTGCACGGCAGTTAGCACTGATGCCCCTCAAAGGTAAATTCCTCAGAGAAAGCAGAATCCTTCGAAATGTTCCTGTGATAGAATCTGTAGATGATTTTAATCACGAGCAAAATGCACAGTGTGTCCATATCTGATCATAAGGGAGCATCAAAACTCTAGTTGCTCATTAGGGAGTAATTTCAGCTTTGGTCTTTGTTCTTTCTTGGCTGTTTGCGTGCCGACAAGAGGCTGGTGTTATTCCTCCTGCAGACGTCTCCGCGCCGCCATTACGCTGAGATACAAGCCGTTTTCTCTCCTCATTAGCCGGCAAAGGAGGGAGAAAAAAACATTTATGGTTTCCTCATAAAATCGGGCAATAGTGTTAATTTGTGTAAAGCTGTCGGCTCACAAAAGCCCTCTAAACACAACCAAATTAGAATGAGGCAGCCCTTGATTGTCATTGCTGCCTTGTGTCACATTAATTTGTGACAAAACATTAGCCTGTGCTGCACTTAAATGGCAATTTATATCATTTAAATTTTTACTGCAGATGCTAGTACATCCCTCACTTAAATGTGACTTTCTGACAGGTCATTTTGCATCTAATTTCTCCCTGCTTGCTTAATTGCAATATTCTTTTTGAAATCAGAGCAGCCAAGCACATATGAAGGGAAAAACACTGTGTGCAGCTCAGGTGTGATGATGTTTTCTCTGCTGCATGAGTGCCGATTACATTTTTGTAGTCATAAAGCTCATGATCTGCACTGATAGTGAATGACAGAATAAAAGAAAAAAATATCTTAAAATTCATCGGAGGGATGAAAAAAAAATGGATGGATCACTTTCTGTGGGTTTTATTTTCAACATAAACTGGTGATTAAAGCAGCGTCTCTAGTAGGGATAATGCTGATATCGAAACTGGTATCAGGGCCGATACCGTTCTAATGTACTTGTATTGGTTAGTCAATCGACACCATGAACCGATTAAAATGTGGAAACTCTGCAATAACTTCACAGAAAGTGATTATTTTCCACTTGAAATTTTGGTTTTGTGGTCATTTTTAGTTTTTAACCAAGTTCACCATCATTTGTTGTAACAAACAGAATAAAATAAAACCTGTCTTCCAATTGATTCTATTTTTTTGTGTGGTAGATGTTTCGGCATTGGTACTTGGTATCAGCAAGTACTTAGATCCAAGTATTGGTATCAAATAGTTTGAAAAATGTGGTATTGTTACATCATAGTCTCTGATTCAGAAGTGCAGCTGGACTGGCTGCTTCTTTCCACGCAGAGAGAGAGCGAGAGGCAGACACTCGCTGTGTAACTCGAGTCTCTCTGATCTTTCTTGCCTAAAATGAGCCATGAGAAGCTTCTGAATGTTATGAGAAAACAATGGAGAATCAGCTGTTTTACTCTGCTTTTAACTGGAGCATTTTTGTGTGAATAATATTTTAATTAGAATTGTAAAAATACAAAATTAAAATATTTTAGAAATATATTAGAAATAATATAAATATATTTCAGAGATATTTTATTTTCTCACAAACACTATGTGAATTTGAAGAATTAAATTGGGATGCTTAATTAAGATTTTTATGGCAAAGATGAAAGTGATAGTAAAAAACAGAATGTTACCATGTGCAACATGGCAATCGTTTATATTTAATGAGCACTACAAGCCAAGAAAACCTTCTTTAAGCTCCCTTTGAGAGCAGTCAGAGTGCAGTTCAGTTGTGCGTGTGTGTAGATACTGAATGTCTGAACATGTGAAGGAGAAAGATCAGCTCATTATGCAGTGGGATTGACCTTCGACAGGCCCCACACCCCTAATTCTAAAACTAAAGCTGGGACTGATGGGCATTTAATGTGCACTGCAATCAACTGTCAGTCAGTGTGGAGAAACAAAGAGCTGCCATGTTGTTGCAGCTCCCTTCAGAGAGGCCTGATGTTTCTGAGTCAGATGGGACATGTTTGTTTATTTGTTTTGTACTTGTTTAGTTTGATCACACCTCGCTAACAGAAGATTTGTGTAAATATCTGTAGACTTTAATCCTCAGTGGATCAATATACGATTCAGTGAATCACAGACTCGTTCACTGATCGTGTGTTTTTTCAAAGCATTTTAAGTGGAAGCAGTAAAAACAAAAACTATGATAAAAGTAATAGAAAATAACGAAATAGTTCAGATCTTGTTATGTAAGCCAACATTTGTGTTGTTGGGTTTTTTTTGTTTATCAGGTCTATTTTCAGTGATACATATATAATAAATGAATGAAAAAAGTTATTTTAGAAATTTAAAATAAAATATTGATAATACTGTACTCTTTGTGGAATTAAACTATGATTCCTTTTTCTATTGTGTTTCTTTTTTTTTTTTTTTACACATAAAAAGTGTGTGGATTAGGACCAACATTATACCTCTCTGAAATTCCTATTTAATTGGTATATATTGACTAGGGATGCCTCTCAACAAAACACACTCAAATAAACAGCAACACCCACATGATTTATATAAAAAAGATTAAACGTGTGGAATTGGAGCTACTGTAGGTACACTTCAATTAAAAACTGTGCAGAATGTTCCGATTACCCATTAACTAAATGTCAGGTGAGCAGGTGTGGAAATGTTTCCTTGTGTGGAAACACACACTGTGGAAACGTCTGAGCAGAAGGCTGGGGCAGATAGCCGATTCCTGAGGTGGGATCCAGAAGGAGAACCGAGCCGGATTATTGATGTGCCAATTAGCAGCCAATGTGTGTGTCTTCCTCACCCCACAAGGGACTCACTGATAATTAATGAATAATTTAGCATGCCTTTATGTAAATGCTAACAGGGGGTAGAAGTCACTGGAAACCCTCATTTCTATTGTTACAGGTTTGATAAACTACAGCTCTGAAGCATGTGTGTGTGTGTTTGGGGGGGGGTTGGTGTGTGCTGTGATTTGTTTCCGGCAACAAAAATGTAATTTTGCCCTCCAAGAAAACTTACAAATTACAAATATGAGCCCTGATTTTAAATGTTTCCAGTGTTTACCTGCCAGTTAGTGCATGATGCTGCGAATTTCATCAAAAAATGTGTCATAATCAACGAGTCTCATCTGTGCAAAAGTATTAGATTACTTTCATTCTCTCCTCAGTGAGACATATGTACCTGAAGTGTGGATATTAAAGGAGAACGCCCGTTTTTTGCAATTGGGGCCTTATTTATTCTGTGAGATGTGTTTTACTCGTCATCAGTGGTACTTTTTTGCGATTCGGATTCATCTCGGAGATTTTTGATTCACACGGCAAACACCTAAACGAGCCAATAAACGAGAATAAACGAGAGTCAGTTGGGCCTGCGTTCGCCGCTGCGTTCGCCGCAGGCCCAACTGACTCTCGTTTATTCTCGTTTATTGGCGTTTAGGTGTTTGCCGTGTGAATCAAAAATCTCCGAGATGAATCCGAATCGCAAAAAAGTACCACTGATGACGAGTAAAACACATCTCACAGAATAAATAAGGCCCCAATTGCAAAAAACGGGCGTTCTCCTTTAAGCTTTAAAAGAAAACTAAAATCAGATAGAAAGAAGGACAGGTTGACTACATGTCTGTCAGTATGTTATGCTTCAGACAGAGTTAAAGTTTTAAACATAATATCCCCATTTGAGGCCATCATACTACAGATGCAGAGTGACTGTAATTGACCAGCTGGTGAACATTAAAGTGTTCTGAGAGGCAAGCAGAGAATACCTGATCTCAAATCAGCAGCTTGCCCAAATCTTAAAACCTGTTTTCCACTTGCAGTTGGGAGATTTACTGATGTTTATATCCACACACATCTTTTTGGCAAATGTCATCTTCTAGTGTCTTTCCAGTCTGCAGATCTGCACTGGGCCTGGACAAGTTTCTGGGGCTCGTTGTGGTTTGTGGTCAGCTTTATGATCTGGATCGAGCTGGATTTCACTTCAGGTCTTAACGAGGTGACAGTGAACGCTTTCCTCGTTCCCTCACTGGTCCTAAAAAACCCTTTTAAGGACTTATAGGGAGCTGTCCATAAGGATGTTAAAACATCACTTAACAAATCAATCCTCTCATTTGCATGCCAGGACTAATGTTAAGTGTGTGTGTGGACGTGTGACCGATGGTGTGGGTGTGTAACTGTGTGACACCACTTGTTGTCAGTGTTGTGTTGACTTTTTTTTTTATTTAAATTGATAGCAGATGAATAAAGCAAACACTTGTCGGTTCTGCATGTGTTGAGAGTGTTAAAGGACGAGCTGAGCTGGAAACCACATCTGAGCACTTGAAATACAGACAACATCAATTTTCAAGAGTAGAAAATCATAATTCATCCAAGTTAAATAAACATTATTTTTTTTCTTGATGTGTTTTAAGGAAAGAAATATTTGATTTCATCAAATCAGTTACTGAAAGCATCAGTATTTACACGAGTGCATCAGATCAACCAAACATGTAAAATGGAGATAACGGTTAAAAGTTTTATTTAATAATTAATGAATAATTAAAAAATTAATACAATTGTCAAGTTACTTTTATTGTTACAGTTACTACAGTAACTAATTAATAAAAAAAATATTATTCTTATGGAGAAGGTATTCTAAATGAGTGCTGATAATGTGCAATAACTGAAATCATATCATGGTCTGGGTGAAAACTCGATTCTGATTGGCTGTAGGGTTTACCTTAAAAAGTGTTATAGGACACCTTTAAAAAGTTCCAGTCAAACAGTCTGATTGTTCAATTTATTGTGCTGGGTTAAATGCTCCTTGGTAACCATGGCAACAGAAACCACATGAACTGCAGAAGAAAACGGGATGCACCCAGAATTAGGAGTTCATTCTTCCTTTAAGGGCTGATAAAACTGTTTGTGCATAACAGAGTATCAGCAGTCACAGTTTATTACTGCTCCTCTTTTGTTTTTCATTCTCCAACATTTAACAGCTACCTTTCATTTTCCCCTCTACTTATTCCCCCACTTATTCCTAATGCTGCTCTTCTCTTTTCCTCCTGCTCTCTACAAGTCATTTGATCTTTCAGATCAAGCCGTCTGGAGCGGCTTTGGCCTGAGGTTGACAAGCACTCTGATTAAAGGACTTATTTAGCTGACTGTAGATGAAAAACTGATTTCATTTTGAAGTAGGCAAAGGAAGACTGTGTACAGCAAAGAGAACAGGGGCCCCAATATGGAAGAGAAAAGGAAAAAAAGCATCAGATGACGTAAGGAATGGGATCCTTAAAGCAGCCATGCAGCTAACGAACTATTTCCTTTATGCTCATATTCGCACAGACACCCACTGAATCCCAGATGTGTGTGGTACCTCAGTCCCACCCCCTTTCCAACTCGACTAATTAGAAAGGTCACAACTGTGAGAGCGTTGGTTAAGGTTCAACGCAGGCACTCAGAAGCAAGTGGAACCTGAGACTTCCAACTCCTAATTTACTCCTCCCATCTTTCTTTCTATCTCTTGCTCACTTAAAGAGCAACAATATCATGTTGAGGGGTGAAAGGATGAAAAGGCAGCAGTGATTTTCACTGATCTCCTCAAAACAAACATGCCATGGTGGATTTGGTCCAATTTAAGGCACAGACAGGGACGTAAACAAAGCAGTGAATGGATTAAACACATTACACGGACTCAAACTCAGGCAAAAATAATAAAACTAGCACTAAAACTAGCCAAAGTCTACGCAGAAAATTAACAATATGATGTAGAAGAAATAAGTTACCTATTGAAAAGAAGGAATTGCTTTGTTTTATTTTAGAAGACAAGTTCTGTTGTAAACTTCAGTATGATCTCTACTGCTCACAGCACAAGCAGAGAGACTACTCAATCAGTTCTTCAACATTCTGAAGGGCTAATTAAGCTAGCAAATACATCACTGGTGTGATAAGATGATAGCATCGATTGAGCAAAAGCTAAGTCAACAGTCAGAGCTGATTAAACACAGGAGCAGTGACCACGGCTTCAGTCCTGAAAGAAGAAATGTTTGGATAGCTGCTGAGAGAAGCATAATTGTCTCAGGTGATTATAGAGTTGGATGGTGGACTGAAGAGTGGAGATGATTAGGATGAATGACTCATCTGATCAGCTTGAGTGTAATTAACCTTCAACGAGACGGTTATGAAAGTGTTGTGTTATGCAGAGCTGGAGCTTATTGGGTGTGAGTTGATCTCTCTGTAGTTGTGAGTAACAAACCATCAACAGCACCATAACCAGGAAATGCATTGTGAAGTAAACCCAAGATATTTTGCAGTGAAGCGTCTGATCACATTTATTAAATCATAATGGAAGCATGGTAGCTGTCATTGGTCGAGAGGTGGAGTCCGTCTTGAAAGGATTGCTGAGTTAACAAAGAACAGCTAAGCTAATCAAAAATCTTTCCTTAAATGCTCACAAATTTAGAATTAACCTTAAACACAAGTTTTTAGACTGTGAGCTGCAGAATCAGAAGTGAACTCACTCAATCAAAAAGAGAAAATACAAACTTTACCCACATCGGCCTGAGTTACAATCCCAGCAAGGTGAGGTGACAGTACTATCAACCATACCCCCACAAAACTTATCACAATCACCCAAAGACAACTTCATCACAATGGGGACCATACTTGTTGTGGCACTATTACTGCTTTGTTGACAGTGTGAGACAAAAAGACACAAGTTTGTATTTAAGGAGTGTGAAAAGGGAGAAATGCTGAAAAGGAGCATCTCTGTCGAGTTTGGTTGAAGTAAAATGAGGATGCGGAGGAGTGCTGGAAAGAGACGGACAACATTAGTGAGTGAGTATTTCAGGAACAGTAGATCATCCAATTTCTCAGGCTCTCATTAGCCTCCTCCATTACATCACTGAGAAGAGGAGGTTAAAGACATGAGGGGGAGGCAAAGAAGGGAGGGGGGGCTCGTAAAACACTGAGCACACAGTAAACATGTCTGCTCTTATGCATGACAATGCCCCTACAGTGAGCGCCGCCTGACATTAGCCAGATAACCCCCCTCCCTTATCTGCCCCACGTGGTAGTTCCCATCCCTACAACAAAGCTTTCAGTGGAGACACCAGGGGAATAGATTAGTGCTGGCCTAACATGGTAAGCTGTGTTTTGGTATGTGAAGCCACTTTGAGGCCAGACAATGTTGGAACGTTCACTCACTCAGTCATTCACAAGTGCACAAGTAGTTGCAGTGGTTTACCTCAGCTCACACATGAGCTCCGGTGGGGTTACTGTGAGAAGATGATGCAGAGGCTTGTGGGAACTACCTTGTGTAGGTCCCAGCAGCTCAGAGACTGTCGTATAGATGAAAGATGAATGTAAACAGCCACTATCCTTGATTTGGTGTAGCTGGTGGCTTGAACTGAAGACCAGGAAACCAAATGTAAGGTATGATTTTAACATGTTTTCATGTTGGGAAACATCATGGATGTTTTCTAAAGGCTTGACATCCTGACTTAGTTTGTGTAAGTGTGAAAGTCTGTCATCAAATAAAGCTGATGAATGTCAGAGAAGGGCATTCGGGAAGGGACTAAAAGAAGCTGGGGAGGGAGGTAATTTAACTACTACTAATGACACACTTGTCTGTTTGCAGCCATGCAGCAGATTCTCAAGAGCCACAATCATGGTGACGTCACCACAAAACATAACAGCTGTAAGGTCAAATGTGAGACGCCATGACACAGAATGGAAGCTCCGCTCATAAGAATCATTTCTGTAAAAGAATAAAATGAATTTAATTTAATATTGTGACTCAAGTTTACTTGGAGAGACAAAAAAATCTAAGGAAGGCATTAAAGATATCAAATATGAAATTATTATTATTATTACAAAAACAAAATTATACAGAAATAGATGTTATAATCACAAATGTTAAAATGTCTAAATATGTATTTTTGACAGAAATATTTATTTTTTAATATCATGACTATGTCAGTATCAGTATTTCACTACCTTTTTCAATAAGGCTACTTGTTTAATGTGGAAAATGTATGAATCCTTTCATGAGTCAACATCAAACGCTTTGCTCATTGTTACCTTCATATGTCTTGGCAAATAAATCAAAAGTGTAGTAAAGAATTTGGGAACAACCATTTCTTTTACATCTGTTGTCAGTAAGTCTTTTACTAAAGCATCAAAAAGTATGACTCAGACTTTTATCAGCTCTTCAGTGAAAGCTGACCACACCCATTACGTTTCTGACCAATCACTCAACTGAATTTACCCATTAAACAAGTAGAAAGTCATACAATACTTCTTTAACGGAGGTAAACTGAGCTTGTCTTATATGTAAATCACTGAACTGTTTGTTATGAAGGTGAGATTCCAGACAGTAGCAGACAGGTTCAACAGGACAACGTGGTTTGGGCTGCTCCATCTCAACCCTTTTCACTGAAACCCTGACCTGTGACAGCAAAGGTAAACACTGATGTGCAGACAAATAAAAGACAAATTTACACATGATCGCCTGCCATTGCATTAAATGGTTTGCAGAGCAGAGAAATGGGATGTGGTCCTATACGTAGTGAAATGTCAGAGCATCTGACAGTCCTGAGAAATGTAGTTATCTGGTGGAGGAGGGATCAAGTTCTTAACCTCTTCTCTGACCTTCTGGTAAAGACAACAAGCAGCTCCTGATCTCTGTGGCATGCTGCCTCGAGCCCCAGTGTGTCCTTGTGGATGTGCGTGAGTATACAGTGTGGGGGTTGATAGTCCAGGAAAAATTAATTTTTAGATTCTTATTTGTAGCGAGTGTGTTGCCATGGAAAACATTTCCCACTAAACACTAATGATGATCTGATGTTTCCACCAGCAGAACAGCATAAACCAGGCTTCAGTTTGATGTGATGTTTATATCGTCTCCAATTTTTTTTTTACAACTCTCCTCACAACAACAAAAACAAGCTGCCGTTTCACACAGCAGTGCAATCCTTTACTGAGAGAGGCTTTTAATGGCCTCTCCAGATTGAGCCCTAATTAGCTGTTAATCATTTAAGGCTCATAACCAGAGTGGAGACAGCAGGCATGCGTGTGTGTTTGCTAGCCAGCGTGCATTAGCGTGTGTTTGTGCGTTCCGTCCTGCTGTCTGTCCTCGTGTTGTGAGGCCATTAGCGGCAGAATTGCTAAAGAGAGCCAAACAGGCCATTAACTCCTTCACTCTTTCTCTCTTCTCTGCACCATGCTCATCTCTCTCCCCACAGCAGCACAGTTGCCAGCTGACACCCTCTAATGTCAGCTATCTGTCATGACCAGAGACCTGTCCACCCACACATCCCTGCCTGCACTTGTCCTCGGCCAGGTTTAGGTATGATCTGTACAACAATACGATCGGGTCTCTTAAAACAGGAAAAACCAGAAGGATAAAATGTAGCGTAACACTGTGTCAAAGTTCATATACAAGACAAGATCTCAGGGAATAGATATTTCCTGGTATATTTTGGGCAGCAATTGTTAATGAATAATCTGCATCATTTTACTAAAAAAAATTAATTCCATGGCTCAACTGTCAAGTTCACTAAACCTTGATTCTCACAGACCCCTTTAAATGAAGCCCACTGTTCTTTAGAGATTGTGTCTTGCCTGGTGGTCTCAGCTGCATTTTGGATCAATAGTTTCATTAGACATATTGAGAAAAAAGCTGCTGATTGAAATTTATCAGCATAAAAAGAAGCAAGTGGGCAGTGTGTAGAGTCCCTGAATAATGTCTGATTCACTCCAAAGGAAAAAAGATGATGACATTTAGGGAGCAGATGAGGCAGATACACGTCTAACAATACAACATGTGAGCACACATTCTGACTAATCTCTGAAGTAAACAATAATATTCAAATTATGTGTTTGTTCAGAGTCCAAATAGGTTTAGTAGATTTCATTTTTTTACTTTGGAGCACAGGATTAAGCATGAAATTGTGCCAAAAAGAAATATTACAATTATAATGATATAAAAATGTATGGGAGCATAGAAAAAAACAACTAGTAATTATATTATTTAATCACTGTTATTATAGACTGTACTTTTGTAAAGTACAAAATAAGAATCAAATAAACATTTTCATATATTATTCCCTTAACACAAATAATAAAATCGACCGATCCATAAAACAACAACCCGAACCCTTCGATACGACAAGCTTCCACCAAAAACACATCTGCCTCAAACATAGTGACAGCAGCCACAAAGACAGACAGAGTGTGTGATTAATGACAGAGGCATGGTCATATCAGCAGGCTGCTTAACAGAATCCAACAGAAGCCTGAGCAGGTCACAGAGCACACCCAGACTCATCAGCACCCATTACTACTGTGGGTGCACATCCCACTCGAAACTGCCAGTTCCTGTTACCCCAAAAACTGTTCTGGGAGATGGAATGTGAATCTGAAAAAACCATTAGCCCTCATATTCACATTTGGTTTTTTTTTCTATCATCATGTTCCTCTCTTCACTCACACAGACAAGGTCAATCAGATCTAAAAGTTTTAAAACAACTTTGAAAAAAAGGACTAAATGTATAAATATTATGAAACTCTAATATGGAAACAACAGAAAAGAGTAATTATCAAATGTTTCTACCTCAAAAAGCACAGCAAAGCAACCTGATTCCAGGAGTTACCTTAGTTTAGACTTAGATTTGTGTATGATGAACATCCATAATGAAAACATGGCAGTGAGTCTGAGAACATCCGACGCATATATACACACAAAATAGTTCTGCTTTGATCGGTTTGATCTAGTTGATCAGACAGGAAGAGCATGCAGCATAATTTCTCTGCACACAGACACCAGATGTGTGTGAGCACTGCACAGACAGTGGGAGATGTGGATAGCGGTGTTAGCTAGTTTTAGATCCCTTTGCCAGCAAAGCAACCTGAGTCGGGGCTCATTAAAGGGGTCCTGTAATAGGAAGAACTGATGCTATCAGAAAATAACACTGTCTCTTTAAATTAGTATTTCAAGTTAAACTTAAAGGAAAAATAACTTCAGTTTGAGCTGTTCCTGATCATGTATTTTATCTTTTGTTTTTGTTGGGTTGTTTTGTGTAACTTACCTGTCGATTAACCCGTACAAACTCCTCTGGGCCTTTAGCCCAAGGTGGAAGTTCCACGTCAGACACCACAGTGCCGTCCTCCATCACTCCCAGGTTGTAATTGTTGGCGTTGACAAACATCTCAGGCAGATAAAAGAACTCGGGAATCAGCTCCTGAGATAGCACAGGGTTGACACACAGGAGGGACTTCACACACTGACTTATTACAACACAGTAAACAATGTAAACACACTGCATTTATCCAGACACAATCTAAAAGAGTCATTTTAAATTAGATACAACACATTCAGTTCAAATTTAAAGGATATTGCTTAAAGAACAAAGTAATCAGATAGGATGTAAACAGATTCATTCAGAATTTATGTACATTTCATTTATTTATTATTCACAATTTCAACCCAAATCAGTATGAGACATGTTCAAAATATGTTTAAATGAATCTAAACTGGAGGAGTTTTTCTGAAGGTTTTTGCAACATAAAACAGGAGAACCTTTAAGAAGAATCTCAGAATGATCTAATAAAATAAAGACTGAGACCTGTAGTCCATCTTTGTAAGAGCAAAACACAAAAACTGAGTTCTGAGTGTGACATTTTGGTTCAATAGGAAAAGATTTAAAAGAAAAGACATCCCTGACCTCTAAATCTGATGCCTGGGCCTGCAAAACAAAATGTGCCAGTGGTTTTTCCGCTACTCGGATGTTTTCTGATTCTTTGTTTGAAAAAGCAACTTAAAAACAATACATCTACTTCCAATTTCCTTTTGTTTTCCTCCACAACAACAGACAGGGAAAAAATGTCCTATGATGATTTGATTTAGCTGTCACAAACAACACAACATCATTTCAAGCTGCAGGATAGAGAAGAGAAAGGCACATTTTGACAGGAGATGTAATCTTATATGTTTAGCCATTTGTCAGGCTTAACAAAGCAGAACTTGCCACAGTGAGTATAAACATTAAGATTCTGAATGAGTTTCAAAACAAGAAGATAAATCAGGGTTTCTCTCCAAGTTTTAGCTGGAGTGTTTTGTTTGAATGTCTCTCAGTCAGTTTAGTTCTGCTTTAAGTTGCATGTTAGCAATAAAATGAGAGTGAAGCACAAAATGTGCAGCACTCCTAATGTCTAATATTGCTTTCCTCTTATTCTTTTATGGGGTGTTTACAGACCAGGCAACACAAATATTACCTGTGTAGATCTAATAATCGGCTGAATTTTACAACAAAATAATTTAACATAAAAAATAAATCGGAAAAAAAAATGTAAATAATTGACAGGGGTTTTTTTTGGTGAAATTATGTAAAATGTCTTGGGACTATAATGTTTACTGTTTCTTCTGTTTTACACATAAACATGTTTGCCGTCTAAGACCACCAACAATTCTTGACAGGGTGCAAGTGAACGCACACGAACTGTAAACTCAACCGAGCAGGACACAAAACTATTTGCTGTCTAAAAGTACATATAAGGACTTGATTTAACTAAGTTTTTGTTGTTACTGTGGTGGAAATCAAATGAGTGAGCAAATGTTTCGGTTTACAACTACAAGGCACTTCCTGATTTCTAAAATCTCTTCACTCCACAAAACTTGACCTAAAACTAAAGGTCAACCTCTTAACGAGGCCTCCAGCTCGCCCGGGTTCACTGACTGCAGCTTGCTGTAAATTTGAGCTTTAAGCATGTGCGCGCGTGCACACACACATATCAACAAATCCTCGCCAGCATTTGAGCCAGCCTAGTACGGACCATTATGTGTGGTGGCCTCTTTGCTCCAGCCTGGTCAGAGGCCAGCCCCTCTGATCCCCAATCCTGTCCTGTCATGGGTCACTGGAAGGGGCTCTGGCCCCTGGGCTCTCTGGCTACACTTCCACAGTTGCTACCTCTAACTCCTCTTCTCTCCTGCCTCCCCCTCTGATGCCTTTGGGCTGAGTCTAAAGGTCAGATGATTGGAGAAGAGAGGTCATTCTAGCGTCACCCAGGCTAGAGACACATTGAATCTGGGTGTTGTAACCCATTATCACCCCTTCTTTATCACTGGCATAAGAAAACACCCTCTGGCAGGAACAGAGTTTTGCTATCAATGGCCTCTACGCTAAAGCTAAATGGTGTACTTAGCATACCTAATTGATACATCTCATTCCTAATTCCTCTATTGCTTGAAACAAGAATGTGTGCATCCAAGTGAATAAAGTCGACGGACCTTCATTTAAAAGATACTGAAAATTCCACCCGGACGAGGAAACAAACTGATGTGGTCCAGATTTTCTCTTTGTTTAGATCTGAAGTTGAGCTCTCACAGTTCGATTCACATTGACAGGTCTCGACTGAGGGAGCAAACGAGGGCTGTTGTTGGGCTTTCGCAATCAAGCGCTGGCCAGCTAGACAGTAATACGATCCATATGTTTTATCTGAGGAACGTAGAGGGGGGGGTGGGGTAGGGTGTGTGTGTGGGGGGGGTGGTAAATGCAATCAAGCGTCAAAGCCCCCAACACCACTGCTGTTCCCCCATCCAATGACCCGGTGCCAGGAGAGCAAGCAAAACCCGGCTTTGACAGCGAACGTCTAACTGTAGTTGTAAATGTTTTAGGAGAGCAGTTAAAGTGTGCACTGGGGGTTCCAAAGGACCCTTAGTATGAGAATGACCTGAGCTGTTGCAGGGGCAGATCCAAAAAGCTCAGCACACAGTTTGGGGGCCCAACGGGCAGGAATTCAAGTCCATGTTATAGCTGGCTGGATCTGAGACAGACGGCTGAGACAGATGAGGATTAGCCTAACACTTTGATCAGAAAACCGGTAAGCGTTCATAGCACAGGGACAATGATTGGTAAAGACTCGACGTTTCTCTTTGGAAACCTTTTCTTTTCCTTCTTTGTTAGGATGCTGAATGGGGATTTATTCACCTGCATTTCTCTGTGTTGTATCTGCTCCTTAGATTCTTTACATGTATAAATATGATGTATGCATGGACAGTACCTTAACATCAGATGTGTCTCTCTGGCAGTTCCTCCAGGCCCTGGACAACGAAGAGAAGGTGCGGTCAGCATGGTCAAACTTCCCTCCTTGGAAGTTCAGGAAGAACGTTGTAAAGGGTTCCTGTAGATAAAAATGAAGGTCATGAGTCTGAAATGAACAGCAACAACAATCAGATCCTGTTCTGCAGTGAAGCAGATATTAATACAGCACTTTGTTGTAGGATTACATTCAGAATGTAGAATTTTTACATGACTGCAAACCCCCAACAATAAACAAAAGAAATAATAATCCCAGTGACCAACTTGAAGTCAATACACTTTGGCTCTTAGTGCTTTTCTGATCATATATAACCCTATTAGGAGAGATCAATGGTTGTCTTTTGATGCAATTGCCTTCATTGACATGAGAATATGCTGCAGTAGTTAAACACTGTAGACAGCTGAGCAAGCTCAAGTTGAAATGACATAAACCTCCGGCAGTTAAACTATAGAAACAGGAAAAGATTTAAAATATATATTTCTATCTATATAATAACACTGAATGTACAAACTATTTAGAATTTCATTTCTAATCGTTAAGCGAGCATTATGGGTGAGTATTACTGGGAAAGTGGCTTTAGAATAAGCTGGCTAATGATGTGTTGGGGTCAATAAGAAAAATCCACTGGGAGCTGCTGAGACAGTGAACTACAGCGACAATAACAGCAAAAAAAACCTGAACGTTGGAGAAACTTAGTAACCTCACTCTCCCATGAGTGCAGTATAAAAAGATTGATGGTGTCCATTTAACAAAAGGAGCATTTTATTGCCAACTATACACCAAATATGCACTTAGAAAATATCAAAGATCAAAACATACCTTAGAACATTATCAATTTAAAAAAAGAATATTTCAAGAATGAGGATCAGGCACTAAAGGTTGAATTATATATGTTTTATCCTGCTATACTTGCAGCATTACAAAGTAACATCTCACAGTAAACCAATGATGGGAAACATCAAGAGCCTTTAATTCAGTAAAAATACATTTGTTTGTGGTAACACGGTCTTCAACCAAAATGTAACAAGTCCAACTGTGTTTTAGAATAAAAAATCTGTATCATGTACAAATAAAGTTGGAGTATTCCAGCTCAAGTCATGATTTGAGTATTGCAAAGTAAGCCTCACAACTGAGAGTCGTCATTAATTGAACACATTTATATACACAACACTTACGATGCGTAGCAGCCACATCAAGGTGAAGCTGGATGTAGAGTAGTGAGTGCCATAGTGGAACTTTGGCACCTGATCGTCTTCCCACGTTTCGTATCGGTCTGAAAAGAATGCTGCCCTCTTCGGGTTCAGCGCACCAATGGGCTGTAAAAAAAATCACAAACAACAAAAATGTATTTTTAACAACTTAAAACTAACCAACAACTTCCTGTGACAGTTGCTGTGCATGAAAGTAAACCTCACATAGTGAAAGGAATGTGAATGCATGGGGCGTCGAGCTGAATTTTATTGTGAATAAATTAAGGGACCACTCCTTGGAGCACACCGGCTGCACGGGAAATAAAGCTGGCAACCGTTGTGCAATTTCAAATGAATATTAGATGATGTTTCCCTTTAGACAGAGATCAATCCTTTCCCTCAGAGTGCTTTTTAGAGGCTGTGAAACGGAGCCCCTGCAGCTGTAGTCTGTCAGGGAAAACTAATGTCCTCCAATGAAAGAGTGCCTACAAAGAATAGCAACAGCCAAGCTGGGGGTCCCCGTAATTTCTGCTTTTATTAATTTGTAACTAATACACTGGTTTCAAACTCTATTTATGATAGAAAAAAAATGTTAAAGTTGCATTAATTTCCACTGATCTTCAGAAAAAAAACCAATAACGGTCTCGGCTTTTATTTAAATACTCATTTATAGAAATCACTTTCAGGGTGGTTCAATTTTTATTAGACGTCTGCTGGATGTGCTTCATACCCTGAAGCCCCAAGCCACCCATCATCTCTCTCCAACACACACACACACACACACACACATCTAGCAGATCAATGGTAATGGAATGATGGCTTTTTGAGGATGAGGGCCTTGCGGGGTGTGGATCAATTGGATCTCTTTCATATAACAGGGTCCCCGTCACAGCGAGGCACATTGAGGGCAGCTCTGAGATATTGATTTGTATGACTGTTACTGTTTTGTGTGGCTGTTATGGAGTATGTTTCTGTACATGTGTTTGTGCATTGGGAGGAAATCTCACACAATACAGTAATTTTTTCTGAGATTTCTGTGCACATGTCTGATTATTCTGTACATAGTGCTCCTTCTTTATGTGTGTGTGTGTGTGTGTGTGTGTGTGTGTGTGTGTGTGTGTGTGTGTGTGTAAGGTATTGTGCTGCCACACTGTGCAGCTCTCCGGTGACAGTGATACACTGTGGGCTTCCTCAGGGCCACTGGGATGCTTGAGTACACATAGTGAATTATACATCACACCCATTGGTCTGATTTATAGCCCTAATAACAGTCGGCTCATTAAAAAAAGAAAAGGGAGAGGAGGCCTATAAAATTTAAAAAAAGACTGAAAGTGCCACGGTGACAAGAGAAGGAGAATTGTGTGCGAGTGCATGTGGGGGCTGTTGGTTTGCTCCATCCCAACATTGTTTACTGCTGTAAATTACTGCTGGGCCCGAGCGCACAGCTTACAGTAGCTGCAACGCGGCGGCTCCGACGGCGCCGTACATCACAGCCGCCCGCTGATGAAACGCCTGCTGCTGCTTCTCTACAGATTGGCCTAATATGTCGCGGCACACAATAGCAGCTCTGATGAGCGCAAAGATAAATGAACCAATCTTGTAGTTTTAATTAGACCAAAGATAAAAGCCACTGACTGAAAAAAGTACTAAAGCTTTGGAAGCGGTAAACATCAGAAAATTAATGCTGGATTAGTTTTAATCAGTTCCTCATCAAGAAATCTGCCCTCAAGTGAAATTACAGGAAATAATTAGACTTGATTAAAACAAAAGAGCAAATGAGACTTTAAAGAATTCTTTTACTTTATTAAAACTACAAGGTGATATACGGTATCGGATACTTGTTTAAAATCTGACATTGCTGTAATTTTCAAACATCTGCAGTGGAAGCCATTACTTCACTGAGCTGTAGCTGCTGGCGACTTGTTGAAGGAATAAAACTGAGAAAATACACAAATTTTTAGTTGGAGTAGCACAGAAGTGTTCTTATGTGTATGTCAGCACAACAAATATATTGTGAGATTTGTGTGACATTGTACAAATATCATACAGATTTTGTCCAAATGTCTCTCAGTTATGTATAAATTGGATTATGTTAATTTTGTAATTTGAGTTTCTGCTAAAAATGATTTTCATTCAATCGCAAAAATGGTTTTGTTCTAAAGGAAACTCACTTTTTTACACAGTTATGAGAACTGTAAGAACATAAACCAGAGGTTTTTCTTAATCTGTCGATCTAATGCGTATCACCTGGACTTTAAGTCATAAATCACACCAGCAGTTTGAACAGATTGTTTATGTCTAATGTCCTATTCAAAGAGTGAAAATGGTGCTGAGGACCTGGGGGACATGAGGCCAGATCAATACTCTATTGGTCAATCTGGCTGTGAGCTGCAGATTATAACACAAAAGGTACCAAGAACATTCAATAAATCCTGACTAGGGCTGTTTGTGTGTAAATTTGGACTACACAGAAGATAAAAATCACTTAATTGTTTGCTGAGCTTTGTTAAGCTACACAACAACAAGAAGAATCTTTTAAAAATAGGATTACACCATGGTAATCCTTTGTTATTAATTAAACATTTATTATCTCATCATGTACGTTATTGTTTATCTTGTGTATTTTCTCATTACATTGTGAAATTTAACCAAAATCAATTTTTTATGAATTTTTTTTTTTACATAGAAAACTGCAGATCAGTTATTTCCAACAATGCATGAAGGATAAATGTAACATTGTGAGGAAATGAATGATATTTTGCAGTATTTAGGTATATGAAAGAATAAAGGTGCAATAATAAAAAAAAAAACAGATTAGCAACATTTGCAGTCAATATGAGCGCTTATCGTGACTACAATGTTATCTCCGGGGTCGGCGTTTGATGTCAGGTTGAGGGTAAAGTTTATGATAAGAAAGTCTCCGGGGTCAAAACAGCTCTGGTAGCAGGGGACATAAATTCTGTGTGGCCTCTGTTGAGCTGGCAGTGATGACAATGTGTGGCACACACACGCATTGGTGGCAGTTTGGCTTCTCAATGTCACTGGCGGCTTCGCAGATGACCTGTTTCTACAAGAGACGAGCACCAACGTGACATGTTCACTGTAGGAGGGAGGAGGGGGGCTGCAGGAGAGATGGTTGGGGGGGGGTAACAGAAGCTATGAAAAGCTGAAACTGCAACAATAAGATGGAGCAAAACGAAGAAAGAAAACAAAGCAAGGTGGTGAGTGGTGCACAAAACAAATCTAAAGGTCACAGAGCAATATCTTGTAAGGAGGAAAAAAAAAAAGGGGGGGTGGGTGAATGGGGCAGAAAAAACAGCAG